>OZ010714.1:20731738-20879238 GCA_963932345.1 Ophion ventricosus
TTGCGATTTTTGCCAAAAATTGATTTAAAAATATTTTTTTCGTCCGTTAAAGCAAAAAAATGGTTTTTCTTTTCAAACGGCTGCCATTTTGTTATCCAGAAGTTTTTCAGAAAAAAAACGATAAGGCGCCCCAAATTTAGTGTAGTTTAATGAATTTTAACCCGCTTTTGTTTACGATGAACTAGCAAGGCTGTGGAGCGCCCCGCGCAGACTAAAACACGATGTGCATTGCTTTATTTAACGGGAGCTGGAGCCGCTATTATGGATTTTTTTTAATAAATAAAGTTGGTATTTACTCTCCATTCATAGAAGAATCAATCACGTTGGAACCCATTTGGACAGGTATTTATTTTATATATGAAAAATCTACAGGTATTACACAAACTGCAATGATTTCATGACATTGAAAATGTAATCAGACATTTCGGGCGATAAAAAAAGCTCCATGCAAATAACGAGTTGCTCTCCCTCTCACTCTCTTTTCACATTCTTCTCACTCTTCAAACAAACCCAACCTTAAACCTAAACAAGCCCAACCTCAAACCCCAACAAGCCCAACCTTAAACCAAAACAAGCCCAACCTTAAACCCAAATAATCCCAACCTTAAACCCAAACAAGCCCAAACTGAAACCAAAACAAGCCCAAATTTAAACCCTAACTTAAACCCAAACAAAGCCAAACACACCCAAACTTAAACCCGAACTTAAACCCAAACAAACCCAAACTTAAACCAAAACCAACTGAAACTTAAACTCAAATAAACCCAAACTTAAACCCAAATAAACCCAAACTTAAACCCAAACTTAACCCCAAACACACCCAAACAAACTCCAAGCCGAACCCACCAACATTGTAATGTACACACCAAAATTGAAACTTACGACTTGTAACGACAAATGACTCTACATGTAATGCAGCATTTTTCAACAAATTACAGGCATTTAGCATTTCGCAGCTCTCCCCACCCTGCTACAACACGGCGGCAGGGAAGTGGGGGTAACGCTAGTTTCGTGTGGCATCGTGTTAAATCAGACCCCCTATATAAATCTTTAAAAGCATTTTCAATGGTAAAAAATTCCCGAAGTTTAAGCATTTTTTATGCCTCTCAACCTTCCCCAAAGTTAAAGCATTCACCTCGAGGGACGTACAACGCTTTTTAATTCCGTTGAATCTTTGTTTAATTCATAGTGTGCAACGTAATCGTTTTTTTTTTTTATTGAATTGTCGAAAGAAATGGAAGAAAGATGACAATTTTGAGGGAATGTGGATAATTGATTCAAAGAATGTAATTGAAAGCAGTGAAACGTCAATGGCGATGGCGAGAAATTTATACGAATGGGTATATTAATTCGAAAAATAATAAAATTTATGAATGATATTGATCGAGCAATGTTTGAATCATCAACAATCAGACCCTCGACCTGTTATAGCACAGAATAAAAATGTATTTTGCTCCGTGTGCGATGATTAAAGTACGAAAAATTTACGGGTACTTGAGACTGCATATTGCGAAATGAATATCCTCGTGCATGAAAACGTAGATACCGTATCAATGAGGAAGTCAGATAAATGTTGTGCCACATCCGGTCATTCCGACACTTCGTTATGTCATATGCGCGTGTGATTCCAGCGAAATTCTTTAGTATCGTAGACCAGGTCTGCACTCGAAAAGAATTCGCTAACGTTTGGTCAAGTTAAAGAAATACATATTCGATAGTATTCGATAATTAATAATTACGTTATTAATAAACAAATGAATAAAGAGGCGGCTGAACTTTCATTTCAAATAAATATTCGATAGTCTTCGATAAAGAGCAATCACTTTATTAATATCAAATGAATAAAGGGACGGCTGTATTTGCATTAAAAATATTAATCCAACAGGCTGAAATGTATATTTTTTTCATCGATGAAAAAATACGAGCAATATAGTAATACGAATTGAAACCAAATCTTCTTTTCAAAAGAAATCTCAATGTTCTTATACAAATAATCGATGGGCAATTATACGAAAGTTTATGTATTCAAGAATATTTTCGAACGGTTATCGGACAATTGACGGTGTGTATTAATTTAAAGTGGTTTTTTTTCGATTCGAAGGACACGCATCGACAGATGTACAGCTAAATGTGAAAGGCTGTGGAGAGTTTCAAAGGGGGGCGAATGCACATATATCACAATGAGCATTCGCCAGACGTCCGGAGAGTTCACTTTGCATTCCGTTCACAATGTGACGAATCGTTTTGCCGCTGGCACGAATCCGACGTTTCCATCGTCGGCAACAAGCAACAGCAGCAATGTACAATAAGAAGCCGGGAATTTCGAACATCGTGAGCACGCGCACTTCTGCCTCTCGGATTTAAATGTTTTCCAAATGGATTATGTACGCGTCCTATTTAGATACAAGCGTACGCATATTTACGTATGCTCTCCGGTTTACGCGATATTTCGCATGCAATCTCTTCCGAAGAGAACGAGCAAGCGGATTTTTCCTTTTAAAGCATTATTTTAGTCTAGAAATTTGGGAAAAAAAAACGTTTTTTTTTGCATTTTATTAAAGTATAGACTCTGAAGAATATGTTCTCAAATGGAAATTTCAAAGTTTCCAATATTTACAAAGTTATAGCGATTTGAATACGGCCGGATTGAGAGGCCGCACCGGCGCGAATCGGACAATCGGAAAATTCTCAGGAAGAAGCTACACCGAGAGACAAGTATATTACAAAAAAAATGCCCATGGTAAAAGAGAGTATAGTCAAATTCTGTATACTTTGTTCACACCGCAATCATAAGTTAGTTAACAAAACTATACCCGAATAGAAATTATGTTAGCCTGTCTGAGTCACGTAGTAGTAACTGGCTTGTCCAATTGAACTGATACGAACTGACTAATGGCTGCCTCGCTATGAGCTAATGATATTCTAAATATTTTGTTATCCAGCTCTTGTCTATTCACTGCCCAATCGATTTTCACTATAGATGTCGCTGCGTTACAATAAAAATGCAACCTAGTAACTAGGCCGTACTGGACTAGCCAACAATTGTTACGAATAACAAAGTAAGGTTATGTGACTAAACGTACTATCAATGAGCGAGTGACTTATGGCTGGCCAGCCAAATTGAGTTTCAGATGGCGTTGCGAATGAACAAAACTCTCAAGTTGGTATCTCGCCATGATCTAGCCAACACTAGCTAACTGCGGCTATGCACCCCTTGGCTAGTCACTGCCTAGTCGAACTTGATTACAGATGTCGCTGCCTTACGATAAAAAGTACCACCTGATGACTAAGTCGTACCTGGCTAGCCAATTATCGTCACATATGAGAAATTGAGGTTATGTGACTGCATCTAGTTCCATTGAGCGATTGGCTCATAGCTGGCTAAGCAATTTGAGTTACAGATGACGTTGCGAATGAAGAAAAAAAAATCCTCAAGTGGGTATCTCGCGATGACCTAGCTAACACTAGCCAACTGCAGCTATGCGCTCTTTGATTAGCCACCACCCAGTCGATCGTGATTCGTTTATATAATGTTTATATCGTTATTAGGAATTTATATGATGGATAGCATTCGTCGCAGTAACATTGTGCTCATTAATTCGTCGCTAGCCAGATTAAATGTTAGATAAATACAATTTGAGATTAATTATATGCGAATATAGCTCTCAATGCAAAAAAAGCATTAGATCCAATAATGTTATTTTAATTTGTTAATCCACCCATTTCTAAATAACGCAACTTTTTGCATGTGTAGACGATCCAAAATTAATAGATTAACTAATTGTAAGTAGAACTGGCTCAGTGGGCAACGTCGTGGACTTATCACCCAGAGGTACCGGGATCGAAACCACCTCACACGTAAGCGTTTTTTCTGATATAATTTCAAATTAATCAATTGATATATTTGCAGCGTAAATATTGTAACCAATATTGGCAGTTGAGGAACAACATCGTAAAAATACGCCGCGATGTAAATAATGTGAAAAAAAATTTTGCACATTATCTGGAGAAGAAATATTATATAGCTGCAGAATATTTTTTTTTATCTAATCCCGTGCGGAAATTTGCCAGGGTATACCTAATACAATTCGGTGCCTTCAATGAATTATTTGTAGATTCCATAGTAGGGTTTCCCGTAAAAGAGCCGGACTGGGCCCCTATTAGGGAATGATAGGGTAGATAGGTTGACTATAACTGTGGTCTAAGTACGGAGACCAAGTAAAGGCCTTTAAGCGGTGTAGTTGTAGATTCCCGAGTAGCGATTTGCCCAATACTACTAGACTTTACTATTATAGGGGCAAATCAGTATAAATTGCTTGACTAAAGAACTTGTAGCATAATAATTAACGCAATCGATTATATATAATAATTAAACTATGCGTTTAGTAGACGAGCTGTGATGCCTTAAACCAACACGCATGCAATATGTTCATTGCAACAACGCGAGATCAAACGTGTCAAAATATGTGACAGAATTCTAAGCCTCAAATGTATAGAAATAACACATTTATTTTTTCACAGTGCACACACACACATGTACGCATATGGCTGCAGTAATTTTTATGAGGCACCATTGAGGCAATATTAAAGGCTCTGGTTATTTTGCCTTCAATGGCCCTCGGTAGCAAAGTGTGACCGGCCACTGTTGGCCCATGTGAGGCTTCCAGACTAGGGCGTTAATAAAGTTAGGGGAAATTAAAATGGGCCCCATAAAAGCCCGAACCCAATTTCCGCACGGGATCACCAGTTAAAACGGCTAGCTATTGGCGATTGGAAATATGATTTTACTAGTTCAGGGCTAGGCGGTGATGAATTGTATTTTCCACCCGGGATATAAGCGAAAAGTGAAATCTACTAAAAAATACGATTTTGGTGGCGTGTTTGACTGTCTGTTATCCTCGAAATAACTAGAAAGACTGTTATCCTCAAAAGACTTGAGAAAGAATAACTGTTATCCTCGAAAGACTTGACAGTATTGACATGGTTAATTCAGTGCTATCACAAAATCGGCACACAAATAATAATGCTGTATATCGTACGTTAAGGTTCCGGTTAAACATTTACTATTGTATTTAAGTATGTACTATTCATATGGTTAACATTAACACTTGTCGAGTATAATTTGTTAGAGATCTTACGAAAAATGACTATACGAAAAAAAAATAATGGTACTCGAAATTTTGATCCGGCATCCTGAAGACTGATCAGGCCCCGGTCAGGCTGCAGTCCGGAATGCCGTAGTACGACACGCCGGATCAGGGCCGGATGTCCACCGGATCAGTGGAACCGTAGTACGGTCGTAAAAAGGCACCCTGATCAGGCCGAAGTACGGTAGCCTGTGCGGCGCCGTAACAAGGCATCCGGCCCTGATCAGGCGTGCCTACTACGGCATTCCGGACTGCAGCTTGATCTGCCCCGTATTGAAGCTGCCATATTTGAGAGTCTTGGCGGTGTATGCACGCGGATATATGCGTTTTTCCAATTTCCTGGCTGAAATAACAGTGCAAAATGGATAAAAAAGAGTCCCGAAAAAAATTATTGGGACACTTACGGGTGCGAAAGTGGCGTGCTGTACACGCAGAAAGAAAAAAACAACGGCTAACAGAAGTACATTCTTCACTCATACTAGGTGTGTGTATATATATATATATACATATACATTTTCATTTATATATTCTTTACTTTCAAAATTAACAATATCTATTATTATTTATTAACATGCATAACATCTATTATTTTTGTAATGTCATTTTTAGAGCCGAGCGGAGAATTGCCTACAAATCTTGAGAATTGCGATTGCCTACAAATCTTGAGATGAATAATCAACCCATATATCGGAAGGACATCGAAAAATCGCTAGTCAAAATTATCAATGCTGCAAAAGATTGGGACGGTGCACGTCAAGCGAGGGCGAAGACTGTAAAGGAGTAACCTAAAGATCAAAGCGATAGTTTTGATCAACGAATTATTTAATCTATTATTAATCGAAAACGTTTAATTTAATCTGTTATTTGTCGAAGAACCAAAGATGTGAAGACTGAGTAATTTCTAAATAATATAAAAATAAAAATATAAGTGAGTTCATTATTGTTATCGAAATTATTATACATTCATAAATACCAAATTCCCCTTTTGTTAGTTCTTTAAAAAAAAATTCTTTAAAAAAAGAATCAAAATAAGGTTGAATTTTGCATCGGTGGAATGCAACGATTTTTTTTTTTCATTTTTCATTCGTTTATTTTGATCATCATCGTAATTGAAGTCGTAAAACTCTAATAAGAATACGTAAAAACGTGTGAATTATTTTTAGTGCCTAATCAGGCAAAAAGAAATTCAGCGGTCAAAAAGTTTTAATTTTCGTTGCATTGCTAACTTCGATGCTAACTTCAACGCCATAAAAAAATATTGACATTTTTTAAAATGATGATAATATAAGTAACGAAAAAAAGAGAATTCCTACAAGTGTTAGGATGGCTAAGTAGGTAGCGCCTTCAGCTGTCCAAAAAATCTAAAATGTTACATCTGCACTTGACTTGAATACTGTCTATTCAGTCTCGATAAAAATAACGATTACCGAGTCTCTCGAAGTTTCTCGACCACGAACCATTCATAATAGACGATCGCAGTTATGAAATACGAGCTCAATGACCGTAGAGAAGAAGGAGAAGGGGGGGGGGGGCGGCGCGGGGGAGATGAGGTCGAGATCTTTTCCTTCACTCTTCCATCGTCGATGAAAATTGCCTCGACTTGATCGACAATAAGAGAAACAAGAAAATGAAATCTTTAAGGTTGTGGGTATGCATGTGCATATACAGGGTGTCCATTTTATCTCTGCCACCTGAAATAACTCGGTAATTATCGACGTCACAAAAAAATGTTCCAGGCAAAAGTTGTACAGTGCGAAGGGGGCCATCAAATGCGACCATTTTTTTATTTCGGTGGAGGCGCTGACGCACAGTGAAGGTCACCTCCACTTTTTTAAAGGGAATGGTACATTTTTTTTCAACCATCTTGTGGAGCACCTTAAGCTGCATAAAAAACATTAGGGGGTCAAAGTCGTCCAAGGTCATTCAAGGTCAGTATCGATGATACAAATCTAAATATCTCGAATAACTGCCAAATATTTAGTAGTGATCCAAGATATTTAGATTTGTATTTCATTTTAATAGGTGTACGAAATTAGCTTAAAATGAGAGATATCGGAGATCGTAGTCATCGACAACACTTCGAATACCTTCTGTTTGTTTACCAACTCGCATTAATCTGTATCGTATGTAGCGCAATCAAGGTTGTCGTTCAGTTTGATTTCGAATTTGGATAAGAGCTATTCATAGTTTGAAAATGTACCGTCAATTCGAAAAAGTGGACATGATACTGTGTTACGGTGAAGCAAGTAAAAATTCCCCAAGAGCGCGTTTGTTGTATGCTGAGCAATTTCCAGATCGACAGTATCCAAGCCGGCGAACGTTTGACGCGGTAGTGTTGTCGATGACTACGATCTCCGATATCTCTCATTTTAAGCTAATTTCGAGCACCTATTAAAATGAAATACAAATCTAAATATCTTGGATCACTACTAAATATTTGGCAGTGATTCGAGATATTTAGACTTGTAACATCGATACTGACCTTGAATGACCTTGAACGACTTTGAACCCCTAATGTTTTTTATGCAGCTTGAGGTGCTCCACAAGATGGTTGAAAAAAAATGTACCATTCCCTTTAAAAAAGTGGAGCTGACCTTCACTGTGCGTCAGCGCCTCCACCGAAATAAAAAAAAAATGGTCGCATTTGATGGCCCCCTTCATACCGTACAACATTTGTCTGGAACATTTTTTTGTGATGTCGATAATTACCGAGTTATTTCGGGTGGCAGAGATAAAATGGACACCCTGTATATTCAAAGAAACATCGACTACTGAGGCGCGAAATGATACAACTCACGTGATGAAACTCCGTAAAGTGACGTTGATTACTCCTTTTGCCTGCTGGGTGTGCGTACATAGATCGAGCTGTAAAAGTGAAAAGTACTTGTATATACGACGCCCACTTTTACGGTTTCGAATATACACTCGAAGAGGCTTGTAACGTTTTGAGTTCTATGTTCGCACCTATTTTAGCCATGACGTTTAAGTTTGTATCGTTGCAATAAAAATGATTTATTTCGAATTGAGCAAATTTGTTTATGGCAGATTTAGTTTACGGATGTCACTCGATCCATTTAGGATCTTTATTAGAGACAACCTTCCGCTCGCGGCTTTGCCCGCGTGGAATTTAGCTTCCAGCTGTTAGGACCTCAGGGCAGGGATGTTTCTGAAGAGAATACATTCAAATCGAAAAAAAGAAAAAATAATGACGTTTCATCCAAAAATGAGCATCACTAAAATTACTTAGGTCGGATAAAAATATCTGACAAAAATCTATTTTTCATACAAACTTTTACGTCCCATTTCATCCTTTTAGGGCTTGATTTTCGAGAAATTGAGATGTTGGCAGAAAAATAATAAAACCTATTTGAATCCGATTGGTAAATTAGACCTGTCAATTAGTGTAAAAAAAAATTGATGAAATTTTCGAGCGGTTTCGAAACTTGGTTATTGAGAAAAATCCAAAATAATACAATAGGGCAGGTTACCGTTCATGACGTGAAAAAATCGATTTTTTTAAACATAATTTGCGTCCTTAAAGTGTTTAGAAGACGTGGGCAAAAGGATATTTTCAGGTCCAAAGTATGTTAAAATTTGCAGCCTGTTGAGCAGAACCGTCCGCTGGCTGGTAAACAGGTAGGCGTAAAAAGCTGGTAAACAGGTAGGCGCTCGGAGCGCCTCTTTAATAAACTTTAAATGCGTTTTTATGGAAACAGCTTTTTTCAGCGCGCGGCTCGCTCTACAGTTTCAACGGATGAACCGTTTCACATGAATCTGTGCGCAATTTAAAGGAAATTCAATTTGCGAGGCCATCAGGAAGCGATTTTTGGCAAAAATTGATTTAGAAATATTTCTTCCATTCTTTGAAGCATTAAAACCGGGCAACAAAATTGGGTTTTTTTTTTTCAATCGGCTGTGATTTTGTTATACAAAGGTTTTTCGGAAAACAAAAAAAGGTTAAGGCCCCCCAAATTTAGTGTAGTTTAATAATTTTCAACTCATTTTTGTTTAAGGGTGTAGATGCTACAACTGTAAATCATAATAAGTTGTTCAAAATTTAACATATCATTCAAAAATCCAAGCTGAGTTCACGTGCAAAATTTAAAGACTATTGACCAAATACATAAAAAATTATACAATAACTAATGTAACGTGCGCTCTTATGACAAATAGCATTTTCTCCGATATTTATACGATAAAAATATAGACAAATATATATTCCATACAAACTTTTACACCCTATTTCACCCCGTTAGCCGTTGATTTTCGAAAAATCCTTTCTTAGTGCACGTCCTACACCTTCTTCACTGACAGAAAAATTCGTTTGATATTAACTAGATGCGTTTGATATTAATTACATTTTTCCCATTGCATTCCATTATTAAAATTATTTATTTATTTTTTATTTAATGTTTTCCAGTGTTCCAACGTATACCGTTGTGGGTTTTTACGTATCACCCTTCCCAATTGAACCCTTTTCATATCACCCCCTACCCGCACTTCGCTAATCTAACCTAACTTCCCTTTCCTACACAGCTGTCTTGAGATACGCTATACCGCATTTGCCGAGGGTAGGGGAAACTGTGGAAAATCCGTACAGGTATAGACGGTCCCATATTCTTCTGATTCTCTAGTGCACAATACTTTTACTCAAGTATCTACACCCAAGTATCAGGAGCATTGGCCTTCCGCTCACTGGTTGATGCGCCAGCCGGTGCACGGCTAAGCGGTCACCGCTCTGAGTATTGGCCACGCGCAATGCTTCTTAACTCGAAGTACCGCCGGAACTGAACTCCGACCGCACGATCCACCAGTGTCGGTATTTTGAATATATTTATTGATTTAAATCATAACGTTGTGACATTCTGCAGTTGAGGAAAATGGTTAGTCTTTCTATACGTAAATAGACGCACCTGTTAATAAAAGGCACGACGATACCTTTCTTTTTTTCCATATAATAGCCTTGTTAGTGAAAAAAAAGAAAAATAATTTATGTTTTTTCCACGGCACTTTTATATCATGAACCTATATTCCGTTCTCGTATTCGTGCGATATATCGTGTTTTATCTTTATTTATTTCACTTGAATCTGACCTTTATTTGTTTTATTTGAATATATTTAATATGAATATATTCAATATGTAAAAAGAATAGCTTGAACGAATAAAAAATATATATTTGAAACAAATGGGGTCGTAGTAGGCCGCGAGACAAGGAAAAAAACTATTTCACTTAAATAGATCCTATTTAAATTTAATATTTTTTTTTGGTAGCGTAAGGAATATATCTTTCAAATTTTATATTTCTATCTTTCGTGATTTAGGCTGTGCGTTGTCTATACGTCAATCAGTCGGTCACGGAACTTTTGTATATGTATAGATTCACAAGCTGAATTTACAAGAAAAGATCGTGCATGACGTAAATTCGGGTTTCGGATCACACTGGAGACAAAAATTCAGTCACACCTAACGCCCGTGATGAAAGATAGTGTAGCGTGAGTAGCTATTCTTTACTGACTGGGCAATATGGCTGAGACAATTATATAACGATTGTCCTGCCAATAAGCATTAGTTGGTTCGACTACACAATCGTCTAACCGAAAGCGCTTGTGGAAAATACCATGGAGTATTGGTAGAAAAGTTTGGTAAGAAAAGTGAACACGAATCTATAGTGAAATAGTAGGTCAATTCTTGAATGGAGAATAATTGCTGCGTGAAATATTAGAAGCAAAACCCAAACAATCTACCTAAACGAAATGCTTTCACCAGCGAATTATGCATTGCTTCGTGAAACGAAGGATAAAGCTAAGAAGGCCAGAATCAAATATGTTTGAACTCGTGGAAACAGCATTTAAGCTCGTCGTTCTGACGGAGCACATCGCATTATAGATAACAGTGAGGCCGATCTCGATAATCTAGTTTGATTAGAATTCATCTGGGTTAACCGCAAAATACTTCTGCCACTTGTCTCCGATTATAGTCAAATTGTCGCCCAGCCTTGAAGCCTTAAGGGCGGGGTAAGGTTAATTCGGTGAAAAAAAAACATATTTTCAAGATTTTTTTTAGACGATACAGGTAATGCTGGTTTATTTAATTAATTTCCATATAATAATACAACATCTGAACTATATTTTCCTAAATTTTCATTCCAAAATATTGATAAATAAGCCGTTGGCAGCAAATCTCCGCAGGCGCCTCGAAAAAAAAGTTGTTTTGCGGTGTACGCTATAACTCGTCACTGGATCATCTGAAACAAAAAAATCAAAATGCGTTTATTAGGTGAGATGTTTCTCGAGGTAACGCTGCCGCGTTTTTTTTTTAAATCGATTTTTCCATTTTCGGTAGCACTTGGAAGTCAAAAACGCGATTTTCGCTAAAAAAATCGGCAATTTTGATATTGTAAGATAAAAAATAATTATAAAAAAAACTCGGCAGCGTTACCTGGTGATTTATGGGCAGAAATAGTGTACAAAATTTCAAAAGAATCGGTGCATTAGATTTTGATTTACAGCGTATACCGACTTAAAAAATGACAAGTTTCAGAAAAACGCTTTAAAGTTTTGCACACTGAAAAATCCAATATAACACTCGATAATTCTATTATACTCAGAGTCGTCGATGCCAGGTCTATAAAGTACAGAGCTTTCATCTAGAATATCTAAAGCATCTTTTTGTACTTGTCTACGTAAAATTCTTTCTTCTTTACTGTCATGCGCAGCTTGTTCCTCCGCTCTGCTAATTCGCAAATCGTCAACTGTGCGCGCCCATTCATGAGAACTCGGCCCTGTACTGATCTGCATATCTTGCATAAAGGCCAACAAAGCAAAACAGCCTTCATTAAATGTACATGCTGCTACATGAGCTGCAATTTCCACAACGGTTGAGGTACCACTCATTGATTTTGGAGACATTTTCCAAATAAGCTGGTTAAGACTCTCATTGTTGTTTTGAGTAAATCCTCCAAGACATCGCTGCAAAAGTGCGTCCTTGCTTAAATCCTCATAAATCGGTCTGGCGTAATGGACGCTCAAATGCTCATAACTTCGTTAATTTTGCTCCGATCGACTTGAAATTTTGACACAATATTCTTGAGATGCTATACATTCATTTAAAAAAAAAAATTTAATGCAAAAAAAAAATGTTAACCTTACCCCGCCCTTAAAATCTTCAAATCTAAGTTTTCCTGCGATATTATACTTTATCATTCTTCATGTTTATGTTGTTGAATTATATTTACATATATAATATGTACTTACTTTATTTTGTCTACCTTTGTTATTTCTTATTCGCATTATCAGGTTATTTTTTGCTTTATATACTGTCATTTTCTATTTTCTTTCTTCTAGTCTATTTTGACTAAATTGTTAACTTTTATTTTATTTTGTAATTTTATATCACTTATATGTATTATATTGCCTCAAGGTTTCGACCAAAGCATAAATAAATAAATCATCATCATCATCATCATCCTCTCTCTCTCTCTCTCTTGCACCCATATACATCCGATTCTCGTCACTTCAAGGGTGATGCGTGATTATTTTTCACTCGCTCTTTCCCCTTATTCTCATTCAGGATGTTACTTACGTATGCTGCGTCCGATTCCGAAGACCCTCCCCACGAGTCCTTGATCAACGAGGGCTTCTTCTTAGAAAAAAAAGAGGGAGCGAAAAAATGAAAGGAAACTGCCCGTTTTCTCTCGCGGTTCTCTCCTCTCCTCGTCGCGCCACTTATTATCCTAGATTACAGAGATACGCCGTACGTACGCGCGTGCAGAACTCTGACGACACAACTCGCGAAGGGCAGCCCAGGATGAAGAGAGAAAATGAACGCAGCGTTACAATTAGGTCGCGCCTCGATGAAGTAGAGAGGGATGCGAATTGGTCGCGACAGGGAAGTTGCGCACGCGAGAGACAAAAAAAATCATCTGTCCTACCCCTCTCGTTTGGCGTCGCACGGGGCTGTGTACGTGAACGGCTCCAATGCTTACAACGCTGAACAAGATGGATAGAAACTCGCTGCGGTCGAGGCCAGTGATTGTCCACGTCTCGGATTTTGGCCGAATTGCAGACGCAATGGACAATTTTTTTCTTCTGAATTGCAATTTTTTCTCTTTCCAAATTGCAATTTTTTTCCCCCAATTGCAATTGTTTTTTTCACATTCGAATTTTTTATTCCTAAGTGCGTTGTTTTATTTTATATTGAATATTTTCGTCTTCACAATTGCAACGTTTTTTTTTCTCCAAATACCAATATTTTTCTTCCAAATCCTTAATTTTCACTGGCAAATTTGCAGTTCAAGGGATCATCACAGAGTAAAATTTTCAAAAAATCGATTTTTTTTTTCCTTATCCGACGGTATAGACGGTTATAAACATATTGTTCCATTTTTGGGGTGAAATTCGAATAATTCCTGTCGCTAAAGCCTTTCTTAGAGAAAGCGATTCGAGCACCGGCTTCCGTGCTCGAAACTGTAAACGCGGTTTTTCTCGAAATGTCGTTTTTCAAAACGGTATACACTCTAAAAGGAAGAGTTTTCAAGCTATTCGGCTTAAATTTTGACGCAATATTCTGCACGCCATTCATTATCTTACTATGGAGGCTTTTTTTAATCTTCATATTTTTTTAACGATAAACTGTTGAAAAAATCGGCTAAATACGATACTTATTTTTTAAACCGTCGCCAGTTTGTCAATTTTGATTTAAAAAAAAACCTCCGTAGCAAGATAGCGGCTTTCATACTGATTAATAATCTTTTTACAAATTTTGTTTTAGATAATATTTACGGCCACAACCGTGTACACCGTGAGGACACCTTTTTTTCGAAGACATTTTCAACCGTTAAAAAAAATATAAAGAAAATAAAAATGAACGTTTGAAAATTTATTTTCTGTTCTTCATGAGTGCTTTGATTTGACATAAAAAAAAATCAGACTGATTAGCGTATTTTAACCATCGGAGAAAAAATCGTGGCAATCAGCTATTTTTCGACCCGTTACACGGGGATGATCCCTTAAGCGTTCGGTCGAATACAGGGTAATTTCAATACAATCTAAGTAATCTCGTTTAACGGAAATACTGGACTACTACAGCTTCAAAGACGTCCATTGTTTAAAAAAAACCGAAAAAATAACTACTTTTGCTTCAAGTGGAATTAATATACAGTAAAACTTCAGGTATACGTTTTTTCAAGGGGAACGTTTTCTACTTGCTCCACGTAGAGCAGCCCCCTGACACTAATATATATTTTTCAACAGTACGATGTCCCCGTTATTGTCACCACCACGCAAAGCAGACTACTATGCGGCGCTAATAGTGATCCGCGTGACCCCCACTCCGCGAAACGCCTCACCGCAAGAATAATGTGGTGATTTGTCATCAAAGTGATTAAATAAAAAACATTTTCGATGATTCTTGGCTGCACGTCGGGTTATAAATCAAACAAGGAAACGTCACATTTTTTTCTGTGTACCCCGTGAATCAGGTGGCCTATTACGGTTCTCGAGTGAATACTTTAACTTTTCGCATTTTCATCTCACGTGACGTTTATCACTCTATTACGGATTAGTCAGATGAAAATGTGAGACCACTAGGAACTTCCGGCTCGTGATCACACATTTTTACGACGCCGTGGAAGGGGTATACTAACGCGCCAATCGAATGCAGCCCAAAACAAAGGGCGAGTGCATCAACGATGACATATCCTCTTTACTCGGATAAATAGCAAATTAAAAAAGAATAAAAGTTCGCATCATGAACATTACAGAAAACGAAGCATTCGATTATCCCGATCCCGCAAAAGCAAAATCATCATCAATTTATTCATTATTACCGAATAATAATACTTTACTGTCTGCGGTATAAATTTGTAGTTGCGAATTTTTATTAAGTATTTGGCATCGAGATGATGTCTCAGAATGAACTATTTTTTAGTAACTCGTTTAATTATATAGCTTTGGATGTGTCGTCGCTGTTTTAGGAAGACGCTCACGCATGCGCACTACGATTTTCGGCACGAACTTTCGTGTCGAGTAAAGTCACATTCATAATTACACATTTCCGCTAGGTGAAAAAAAAACCGTAATAGGGTGAGCTGCTCACTTTTGTCATTTTCACCAAAACTGAGAACCGTAATAGCCCCCCGTAGCCCTATAATTAGGGAAACAAAGCCATCGGACGCACAGGCACAAGCATCAATCCAAACGCGTCGTATTCATCGAATGCAAACGCTGCGCGGCCGGAGTGGGGAGAACACGGGTGACTACCAGCGCCCCTCGTGAAGAGGGACAATAAGGCGGACACGTAATGCCAGCAGTGTCATACCCCCGACGTAGAGCAAGTATGACGTATAATTGAGAATCCCGAGTAGAAATTTTGGTCCAGCTACAAAGAGGCCCGGATCCGCGATCCTGATTTCTTTTTCCGGTCCTGATCAGGATACTTTATCCGGTCCCGGTAAGTTTTAAAACGCAATTCCTGATTTCAACGTCACGGCCCGATCAGGGTGAAACGGTACAGCCTGCTCAGGGCCGTGACTCTTCGCGATGAACCAACGCGAATAAAGAAGAAAGAATTCACGGAAAGCCACTTATTTGTTTTGAAGTAGAAATGCGAATTTGGTATTTGAACGCGAACAGAATATCGAAGGCTCACGTGGGCAACGGTTATGTGATGCAACACGTGGCTGTAACCATTGAAAATATGGACACGATGCTTTCGGATAAATAAGTCTTAGATTTTAACGCACGCTCCGAATTTTTAATAACGGGAGTATCTGCATTTTTTAACTCGCCCGTATCTTACGGCGACTTTCAATGTACGGATATTTTAGCGACCGCGGCTATTCGATCCCGCACGTTCTTACGCTTAATATGTACCGGCATTCGGTTTCCGGCTCGCGATAAACAGGAGCTCGCGGCTCCTAGATAAACAGTCCAGTTACTTGATGATTGTCTGAAGCTAGCCGGAGGCAAATTTAATGGGGCCGTAAATCCAGTCGCCCGAAGGTAGCCGGATGATGCAAATCTAACGGGGCCGTAAGTCCAGTCGCCTGAACGTAGCCGGATCAGGCGAATTTATGCAAGCCGGAAATCCGGTTGTCTGATTGACGCCGGAATCCAGCCGGATTAGGCAAATTTAATGGGGCCGTAAATCCAGTCGCCTGAACTTGGCCGGATGAGGGGAATTTATGCAAGCCGGAAATCCGGTTGCCTAATTGACGCCGGAATCCAGCCCGATCAGCCAAATTAAGGCACACCGTAAATACGGCCTCTGTACTACAGCGTGATCAGGCCCGGATCAAATGTCAGGCCAGCGTAGAGTAGAAATATTGTCAGACCAAATACCTGACAATATTTCTACTCGGGAATAAGGTAGAAGTGAAATACAGTATGTACTTGAAACGCTTTAGCATTTGAAAATGGCGATTGGTGCATACATCACGATGTTTTTTTGTTTCGATAGCAGTACTTCTATGATGCTAATGTTTGGTTTTCCAATTGAAAATTTGATTGGTAGTAATAAACCCTTCGTGGTCACACTTCCCAATTAAATCGCGGTAGTCATACTTGGGTCGATTTTACCCAGTCAGTTTTCAAAAAAGTATTATGACCAAACTATCCGTCCGAAATGGTTCAAAAAATTACGGAACATGCTTTGAACTGTCTAGATGATGTACGAAAATTTTATTCATAAGAAATAAAAAGGCCACAAGTTAAAAAAAAATCATAAATAGGTGAAAACGCAAAAAGACACTTTTTTGCTAAAAAAAAATCATAGTTCCGTGAATTTTCAACATTTTTACCTAAAATTTGGATGCGATACTCCTTAGATATGCTACTTTTGGGGAAAAATAGTAGCATAGTGCGCGTTCCAAAAAAAGGTATTTATTCCGACATGCGAAGAGGGTAAATTTTATGGTATGAGGATACTTCAAACTTCAGGTAAGATGGTGAATACAGTCCCATTCGAAGCCGGGAACTATTATATATTTACGCCAAAAATTGATCGACGGGACGATTCTACCCAGGGTGACCACGAAGGGTTAAGTATTAAGTAAACTAAATTTTTTAGAATATTCTCTTATAGAATTTTTATTTAATGTGAGTTTGTAACATTAAAGCTTTGACTTTCTAGACTAGCAAATAAAAGACATGTTCGCATTAATAGGATATATGCACTCATAGTTCAGTACATGCATACATACAGTGAACTCCCCCTAAGTCAACGCTCTCGGGACTAGAGAGAGTGGCCTGCTAGAGAGCGTCTCCCATCGCAAGCTACTGAACGACGCAGTGTGGCGGGATATAGTTAGGTTAGGATAAATGTTCAATTGTCACATGTTATTTTTACTAGGTTATTTCAGATTAGAATACTTTATTATTGGTTGAGGGTGAATAATTTTTGGACGAAATCATAATGAAAGAATATTATGTTTTATTTAAAAATTGTATGTTTTTATAGAATAAGAAACTCTTTTCGTTTTTCTTTTTTACGTTCATGTTCTTGATGACTTTTGGAATTAAGAAGTGGAAAGTTTAATACTAAAATTGAGATTATGATTGCACCGCTCGCGCCTTTCCATACATAATGGAAAGTGGGGGTAACGCTTCTCCGCTCGTTGTATTACCGCCAGAGAGAATTGAGGGGAAATGGTCTACTACAGAGCGTTGAATTAGGGAGAGTTTACTGTAATACCATCCTACAGTTTTACAGAGGAAAACATCTAGGTACGGGTTATAAAAATGGTTTTATACTTGTCTCTTTTTTTGTGCCACAGAACACTGATTGACGTATAACTGAGAAAAAATGAACCTCAAAACGGACACTGGAGGAAAAAATTAATAACGTATGAGCGCAAAAAAAAGTATAAGTGAAAAACGTAGTAATGAAACTTTATTACATTGTTTATAGGCGGAATCTGCCGGTGCCAGAGAAATTTGACGTATAAATGATAAAAACGTATAAGTATAAAACGTATAAACGATGTTTCACTGTATTTTATGGTATTTCCGATGACCGTGAGAATAATTCACTGACGTTTTATCGAGTTTCTAATAACAGCTAATTCACCGTCCTATTGTACATAACATTTGATAATTAGTATTACGGTATTGATAACAGATGAATAAATTAATGCCCGAATTTTCACTTTTAGGGAATCCCAATGCCTAAGAATGAAATATCAGAAAAGTTTATTTTTTGTTGTTGCAAAAATACGGCTGATGAAAGAAAATTCTAATCGGATATACATATTATTAACTTATTTCTGATGCTCCTTCGTATGGCTCCGGGGGGGGGGGGGGGGTTGTCATCCCATTCCGTTCACTTTTACCTTACGCTTGTCACTTTCCTAATTCCCATCGACCAGAACCCCTCCCCGGACTGTCCCCCATAACCACTCTTTCCTATGGAAAACCTGGGTCCCTCTTAAAATCGAATACGTTCACTCGAAAGAATATGTATACATATTTTTCTAAAAAAAGGTACAGTTCTCCAAAGATTTTAAGTGGAGAATCGTTCCAGGTCAATTCGATCCTCAGTAGACTGCAAGATTCGCTAGTTGAGTACAATTTTTATTCACAATTTCCAACGATACGTCCCGATCATTGGCGTAACCAGCATTTTTTTCAGGGAGCCCTAGGAGGGCTTGGCCAAAACTGGTTTTGATCACAATCATCTTTTTTTTTTTAAATAAAATTTACATAATAGACGATAATCACGCAACACACATAAAATATGAAACTTGCTTCACTCACACGTTCATTTTATCATTAACATTAAACTCTTGCAAGACCTTAAAAAAATCAACAATTTTTTCATAATCCTTTAATCCATTTACCAGTCTTTAAACTTCACTCTAAGTAGGTACTCAATTAAATAAAAATTAGTTTTCGACAAGAGTGCTATATCCGAGGCGCCAAAATTTTACGGTGAATTTAGGGTTATCCAGTAAAAATCAACAAAACATGAAGAGTGATAAAAGTTAATATTTCGTGTATTTTGCATTAAAATTAAAAAATTTCGTTAGGTCTCGAAAATGACGTTTTTTGCGAGTTTGAAAATTTCAAGGAACATCAGGCAAAGTAACTTGGAATTATATAATTGCAACAGTGTCTTAGAAGCCAAAAATGTATTTTAAATACCGCTACCGTGTTTTCCTCGCTTATAGGTGCGACTAGACAGAGAGTAAAGTAGCACTTTTAATCGCTAGAAGTCCGAAGAGGAATTGAAAGTATACGGTTCATCCCTCTTCGGACTTGTGAGGCTCCAAGTTTATGTAAAATATATCGTTTAGTAATTTTGTGTAGTAATTATATGGAACAATTCTTATTGTTATAAATACACAAAGAATATAAATAAATAAAGCATTATAATGTCGGAATTTATGTTGAAAATCATATAAATACTGCGTATAGTGTTCTTGGAGGGGCTCCGCCCCCGCCGCGGCGCAAGGGGCCCGGCCTCAGACCCCGACGGAGGGTTGCACGCTCCGGGCCCTCCACGCTACAGTGGCAAACACCTTTCGCGTGCGACACATTTTCTACGTACATAGCATCTTCCCAATAGAAAAGCTCGGAAAAAATGGTGTACTATATTAAAGTATAACTTCTTGGCTCTCAGCCAAATAAGAGAAAAATTTTTGCCCTTCAGGCAATAATAAACAAATACTTTTTGAAGCTCACCCGGTCAATTTCTATTATTTGTGATAAAATAAAGATATTGTATCCATGAGCCAATAACTATCGTTGTATTTTGGCGTTTTTCCAATTACCGCAAAAAGTGTTCATAACTCCTTAAGGAAGCCGAAATAACAAATTTTTTATTCTTGAAATTCTCATTATTTTGGTTCAAATATCAAAACTTGGCGCCTCGGATATCATACTATCCCCTAGTTTTCTATTTTGTTCGGCAAATTCGCCCAATACTTTATCAGCTGGAATTTTTTTTAACAATATCATCCTCCGTGTCCAGCCGTGACATATGGTATGAGAGAATCGTTCCTATGAAGCATTGTGCTTCTAAGCCACAGTTTTTTTCGCTTCATGGCAAAAACTTCTCACACAGTCGGCGGAGCTCACTGGGAGTACCACTGCTGCCTTTAAAAGTTTATAAAGGGTGTCTCAAAATGACCTGACATTTTTAATTACGCGCTATTTTGTTTGTGACGAACATAGAGTACTAATCTTTTCCAACTGGCATCAGGAAGTATTGAGGTTTAGTCATGGAGAATTACACGTTCGAGCAACGCATAGAAATTGTGAAGATGCAATGTGAAACAATGCAGTTGTTGCAGACGAAGTTTCATGTTCGGAATTGGCCACCAAGTTCGTGCGATTTGACGCCATTGGACTTGTTTCTTTGGGGTTTTCTGAAAAGAAAAGTGTATGCCAATGATCCACAGACCATTCCGGAGCTCAAGGAAGCAATTGGACGCCCCATTAATGAAATTAGTTCGCAATTATGCCAAAAAGTTATTGAAAATTTCGTCAAAAGAGTGAACGTTTGCAAACAGGGACGAGGCAGCCATTTATCGGATATTGTGTTCCACACATAACCTCCATCCGTCTACCTTATATTAAAATAATAATATTCATACTTTTTAAATAAATAATACGGTTTATTAATAAATTACAATGTGAGGACATTTTGAGACACCCTTTATAAATTAGGACAATATGCCTTCTAAATTTTCTTTTCTTAAATTTTCTAAAACCTTATAAGGCCGAAGTATCAATTATTAAGATTGTTCTATTATAATCGATGAAAACCTCTCCGCTCTTCATATTTAATTGAAAAAATGCATCAATTGCATAAGCTAACGAGAGATTTTCAAATCAGCGTTTTAGATTTACAATTATATAATGTACTACTTGGTAGTAAATGCTGATCTTTCAGTATTTTTCTAGTTGTATATTGGCTGGCAAACCAAATGTATTGCTTTTGCCCGCAGTTGAGTTAATTGTGAAAGTTGAATATATATTCAATTTACGTAATGAAATACTTACTTTTTGTAGGGATATGTCATATGGGCAGAGCCGAAAAAACATGGCGGCGATAAGAGGACCGTGAAACGTAAACAGTCATGTCGTTTAGTGCAAATTTCTGTGATATTATGATAAGTATTAGTGCAGTTTGTGATTGGCCTGGTACCAATCCTAAACAAAGCAATTTTGTGGAAGGAGAAGGTATTTTGAAGGTTGGGCACATTTTTAAATGCGATAAAGTCAGTGGCGTTTCCCATACCGGTACTGTCAGCTTCAAAGCATATTGTTTGCAAGCGTCTTTAATGCGAAATAACCCCCATGAGATTGACGATTTTAGATGATATCCTCTTGCAAAACTGGATTGGGAGAAAAATGCAAGCACACCATTTCGACGTTGCTGTATTGCAATCGGTAAGCCTAACCTCTCATTCTCAGTACCTTTCATTATTTAGCAGTGAAAAATGTTTACAAGGGGACCTTACAGGCTGTCATTCACGGATTTTGATAAGTCTCAGATATGTTGTAGAGGGACCTACCCTAAGTACCTGAGTAAAGGGATTTTATACAACGCTCTTTAGTTTTCGAGAAAAAACGTTCGAAAGTTTAGCTCGTAGCTATCATACCGGTACGGTTGCACCTTTGTCGAACCAGCGGGCGTGGCCCAGTGGGCAAGGTTCCCGGCTCTGACGCTCGAGGTCCAGGGTTCGAGTCCCGTGATGGCGTTTTTTTTCACAAAATATAAATAAATTCGATGGATGATGCAAAACCGTCTAATTATTTATTATCATTTTATTTATTTATTTAATTTTTTTATTCATTTTTTAAATTTTTTACTTTCCATTTTTTTAAAATAATTTATTATTATTTTATTTTTCACGCAGAAAAAAAAGAGAGGAAGAAATTACAACATCTTTCACAAGGAACTGCAGTTTATTATTTTTCATTACAATATACAGGTTTTTCTTACTCGCTATGACTGTGGTCGTTTGATTCGGTCCGATTGTGAAAAAAAAGGTCGACGCGTTGACTGATAAATTCAAAAATGTTATTGTGACCTGCACAAAATCAAGAAAGTTTACAAAACAATTGTATGAAGAGTTCTTGAAATCTTTCATTCTTCCCTACGTGAAACAAAAAAAAATTCTATTCATTATCGATTCGTGGGGAGAGCAAACTGATCAAACGCTTTACGATCACACCTTTGTAGACGAGAAGAAGGCATGTACATGCAGTATTAATGTTATACCGCCCAGGTGCATGCCGATTTGCCAACCGTGCGATGTATATTTTTACCGGCAAGTGAAAATTTTCACAAAAAAAATACAAAATGCTCCCGATTTGTTAAAAAATAGCAGAGAAATTGCCTCAAGGGAAGATTCCATACAAATTCATTCTTTGATTCTTCATCAATTAAGCGCACCTGCTTTCGCGCCGATGATTAAATATGCGTGATTTGCATCGAAGTTAATTGAGGAAAGACCGCTGTTCTTAAATTTCAATCAAGTATGCTTTCCAATAACGCTGCTCAAAACTCCGTGCGCCTGCAAGGCCATAGCTTTTATACAATGTGCGCGTTGCTCTTTGGTCTTGTGTTTTGCTTGCTTTTACGACAAATACCACCCGCAATATTGTTCTGATGTAACAAGCGACCACAATGATAGCGAGTAAGAAAAACCTGTATATTGTAATGAAAAATAATAAACTGCAGTTTCTTGTGAAAGACGTTATAATTTCTTCCTCTCTTTTTTTTCTGAGTGAAAAATAAAATAATAATAAATCATTAAAAAAAAATGGAAAGTAAAAAATTTAAAAAATGAATAAAAAAATTTAAAAAATAAATAATTGAATAAAATAATAATAAATAATTAGACGGTTTTGCATCATCCATCGAATTTATTTATATTTTGTGAAAAAAAAAAACGCCATCACGGGACTCGAACCCTGGACCTCGAGCGTCAGAGCCGGGAACCTTGCCCACTGGGCCACGCCCGCTGGTTCGGCAAAGGTGCAACCGTACCGGTATGATAGCTACGAGCTAAACTTTCGAACGTTTTTTCTCGAAAACTAAAGAGCGTTGTATAAAATCCCTTTACTCAGGTACTCAGGGTAGGTCCCTCTACAACATATCTGAGACTTATCAAAATCCGTGCGTGACAGCCTGTAAGGTCCCCTTGTTAGTTTTAAAAAAATGTTTCTCAGTTTTTCATCAAAGTTTCAAAAATTCCTTTACAGGAGACTTTCATGCCTGAATAGACTTTTCAAATTTTGACGACTTTCATCCAAACTAATTGATCTGTTTTTTCCACTTTTCCAAAATAATTGTTCATGCACTTAAAGCGTTTCCCTGCAATAGGAAAGTTGTGGAAAAGTACCACCAACTCCTTACTCGAAGTGCTTTCGTAATCTTTCACAGCACATTTAATGTTCTTGCGATTGTTTATACGCGAGGAAAACTTTGCGAATTTCATTTGCACCAATATTTATGTTTTTTTTTTTGAAAAAAATTAAATACTTTCATCGTATAGCTACGTTTAATTTCTATTGAAGGCTTTGTCTTAAGTATAGTTCGATTTTCCGTCACCAGATGTCATATCGGCATTCGACAGATCCCAATACAAAATACGACATCACGACGAAGGCAATAGTTCAAGTTTTATTAAATTATTTTTAGTCAAGTCTTATTAATTATAATAATTCATAAATTGTTTCTCTGGCCCTGTTTGGGTGACAGTTTAATAAAATCGACATTATGAAGGGGGGGCATCAGGCTTTCTAAGGGGGCCGTGTCTTCCTGGCTACGCCAATCCCTCCTGGCTACGCCAATGGTCCCGATGGCTTTTGAGTACGAACGCAACTGCATGCCAATAACTGTATTCGCCACCTGATCGGGTCCGCGAGGGATTAAAACACAAGGAAGTTGCGCAGTTACAAAGTAAGAAGATACCAACCTCTCTATATAAAAATATGTTCGCCTTGTATAGATATAGAGATCATATCGTGAGAGGGGACGGATGGAAAGCGGCCAAGACACCGGAGGGTGGTGGAGCATCACGCAAACACGTTGTTTTTTACCTCCCATCCAAAGTCCCTACCACGGATACAACCCCTCCAAGGTTCATCTTCTAGGAGGACACCCGCCGTGAAAAGAGTCCGGTAAGGGGGTTTGTCGGTCCTATATATTAAAGACGTTGCGTCGTCGAGCTTTCATCACAACCCCGGGAGAAGTCGCATCACGTGTATCATAAATATACATCGAGAGTGTTATTCTTGTTTCGTCCACGGTTCGTTCATCGCCATCTGTGCTTCTTGTCAAACTGACGAAGGGAGTCCAGAAGAGATACAAGCAAGGTAAGTGCACTCTCGCTATCTTCGAAACAGTGACATTCTTCGTACAAACATACGAGGGAGTATCGATCAGTTTTTTTTTTATTCATTAAGGAGGTACGATCATTACGACGAATCCAACTTTCGGGCCTGAAATTTTTATATGATGTTGACGATCACGTTATGCACCCTTTGGAAAAATTTGAGCTATATTGACCGTTCAGTTTTTTCGTAATAAAAATGTAAAGTCGAGCACTGTGAGCTAGTGAAGCTCGTCGTCTTATGGAGACGATCGACCGGAAGTGCGGTGATCAAGGTTTTGCTTCTCACGTATCCAACTAAAGTCATTAGAAAACTGAAATTTCATAAATTAGACATAATAGATATTGTAAAAAATCGAAAATTCGAACTTCACCGTGTAGTTCAAGCACTACATTATAAAACGGTTTCAACTTTCGGTTGAATATTATCATAATGACGAACTAGTACCCATAGATTTGCCAACGTCGGGCGTAACAGCAGATTCATTTGGCGAGCATAACCTAGTTCTGTAGCGAGATTCTGTAACTCGGTAGCGACAGTTTTTGTTGTCGCTAGCTAGCGACAGATAACCGCATGCATGATCAGAAGAAAGGGAGCTTCTTATCGGCTGTCGCTAGCTAACGACAACGAAAACGGTCGCTACGGAGTTTCAGAATCTCGTTACGGCTTGGAAATCGTCGTGAAGACTCCAGAGTCGTTGAGGACTTAATTTTTTAGTTTTTATTAGTAAATATGCAGTAAATAAAATATTTACCACAAATTTGGCACTTTGGGATCGACAATACGAATATTCAACATAAATTAACATAAATCAGAACACACCCGTGGGGTAACATAAATTTAGTCTCTTTGTTGACCCCGAAGAAGCAGTCGTACCTTCTAAAAAAAACTTGTATATAAAAATTCACAGATACTTGAGTAATTTGACAAAAAAAATCGTACTCATTTTATTGGTTACGTGACTTTTTTTTGGTCACACAGTTTCCCCTTTAGGCAAGTAGTTAATTGGATGGTTACTTTGCCCTAAAGGAGACTTTGCAAGTGAAATAGGCAACGATTAGGAATCAATTTCGTTTTTTTTACTATCTCCGCATAATGTTCTCTTTATGTGATAAAGATCGTCCGATATCTTGAAAGTAAGAAGATACGAACCAATTTGGAAGAGATATAGCGTTTACAGGATATTCTAAAACGAAAAACAATATGTCAAAAGCGAAAAGCCCTTAAGTGAACGTAGCCAAATCACAATGAAAGTATCTATGATAAGCTATTTGTTAAAAAAATAATAATATCTTAGGGTCTTATTGTTAGTCAGTTGAAGCTTTCGTTGAATTTCTCCAATTCGTTAAATCAACAATTTTATCAAATCGGCCCATTTTTTCGAAACTTCCGAAATCAAATGGTTCCAAACCGAACGGCACGAAAGTCGCACGTTTTCAAAAATTCCAAATATATTTCCATAAAAATCTGGCGATCGGAAGAATAATGATTTCTCTTGATCGAAGATCGACAATCGGGCCGGCAGGATATTAACGTTCGTTCGTGCACATGAATTGTAAAGTAGTCTGAATGTCGCATGTCTCGGGTTTGCTAAGAATCACGCCCAATATGAAGCTCTCGTTACAACTTATATGACGTTTCGAGGCATGTCTCAGTTCATGGTAAAGCGGCATCGCTCGCATCATAAAATTGGGTTTGTGTAGTACACATACACGTACATTTGTACGGATACACATGTGTATTATAGTACTTCGTAAGAAAGAGCGAAACAGAGAGAGAGAGAGAGAGAGAAAGAGAGTGGTCTTTTAATGGACATGCGTCCAGCTGTCTACTCGTTCGGTCAGCACAATTAATTATCGCTTAATTCAACTCAATTGTCTTTCTCTCTCTTCGTTTCTCGACACGAATACACGGATGATATCACACAAGTTAAGCCCTTGCGCCTCGCGCATACGGACGAACGGAAGCGTGCATGATCTTCTGTACAGCTACATACATACACTTCATAAAGAAGTCTCGTAAGTCTCTTCGTAAAGACTTCGCCTCCTAGAACGAAATAGAGTCCCGCAACTAATTCTTCGTACCAAGCCAATCGCGCGACACTATCAAATCTTTATTCTTGTCTCATATATATATATATATATATATATATATATATATATATATATATATATATAACAGTTGGATGAGCATTCGGTTAACGAGAGAAATACACACTTGTGACTGTGGTGTCTTGATTTCACTCTGAACAAGCTACATTGACAAAGGGATTTTCAATATGCTCCTTCTCTATAGCCAAGACCACGGTCGAGCTTAGGGTTTTTGGAAACCTCCATTCATCATACATTGCTCACATGGGGTTAAAGACTCCATCGTTGAAATGAAACAGAAATTCTTTCCAATTGCTTACTTTCATTATTACCTAAAATCATATTTTATAGATTTAGGTTGTATTGGGATCCGTCATATGGACGGAGCCTAAAAAATACGGCGGCGATAAGAGGACCGTGAAACGTAAACAGTCATACAGTTTAGTACAAATTTCTGTGATATTATAATACGTATTAGTGGAATTTGTGATTGGGCTTGTACCAATCTTAAACAACGCAATTTTGTGAAAGAAGAACGTATTTTTAAAGCTGGGCAATTTTAAAAATGTGGTAAAGTTAGTGGTGTTTCCCATACCGGTGCTATCTGCTTCAAAGTGTATGCAAATGCCTCAATTGCGAAATAATCCCCATGAGATTGATGATTTTAAATGATTTGCTCTTGCAAAGCTGGGTTGCGAGAAAAATGCAAGCACACCATTGCAATGTTACTGTATTGCAATCTGTAAGTCTAAACTCTTATTCTCAGTACCTTTCATTATTTGGCAGTAAATATTTTTTAGTTATTTTTAAATATTTATCAATTTTTCATTATAATTTCAATCATTCCTTTACAGCACAAATTCATGTCTGAATTAACTTTTTTAAATTTTTACGGCTTTCAACCAAGCCTCTAATTAATCTGTTTTTTTTTCCACTTTTCCAAAATAATTGTTCATGTAAACAAAGCATTTCCCTGCAATAGGAACGTTATGGAAACGCACTTCCAACTCCTTACTCAAAGTGCTTTCGCAATCTTTCACAGCACATTTAACGTTCTTGCGATTGTTTTTACGCGGGAAAAACTTCGCTCACTCCATTTTCACCGATATTTATATTTTTCACAAAAATTAAATACTTTGATCGTATGGCTACGTATAATTACTATTGAAGGCTGTGCCTTAAGTATAGTTTGATTTTCCGCCATCAGATGTCGTATCGCCATTTAACAGATCCCTATTAGGTGTACAAATAAATTCTTGGGTTTTTTTTCATGCAAATAATTATTTAATTACTTGAAATCAAGATACAAATTTCCCCCATCTGTCAAGCAGGCGGTGGAAATGTGGTGGTTTTGTGTCGATAAAGTTGGTAATGAAATTTTTTTCTTGATCGAACGTTTTAAAGTGGCTATCGGCCAAATGGTGTTAGAGCGATTGGAACAAGTGAAAATCTGATGAAGCCAAGTCTAAAGAATGTAAAGCGTCTCTGGTCCTTTTTGCTGTGTGTGGTCTGGCATTGAAATGCAGCAATATGACCGGCCTAGGTCCTTTGATTGTGTAAGGCCGCTTACGCTGAATTTCGTCACTTAAACGCTGAAGTTGGTATTTATAGCGCTCCACCATGATGGTCTCAATAGGATTGAGAAGCTCAACGTACAGATCACCCTTAAAATCCCACCATATGCACAGAAGTACTTTCTTCACTGTAAAAAATAAGCGTGTTGTCGGTGTGTTGAAACAACACACAACACGCCGACAGCGTGTGTAGAACCTGGTTAATGTGTTGAAACAATGCGTTTTACTTATTTTGCCGTGTTGAAACGACACGCTCTCTACTATTCTTGGCATCAACACGATTTTAACGTATTGCCGGAGAACACACTTACTGTAACACACATAAAGCGTGTTGAATCAACGCATTTTTTTCGAAACAACACACTTGGTGCAGCTACGCGCAACGCGAACGACACATTTCGTCGCGCAACGCGTCAGAAAACAACTCACTTGTACGCGTGTACCACAAACAACACGCGTCAAATGAGTTGATATGACAATAAGGCGATTTTTCATAACCTCACTACATAATTGACGGATGTGCGAAAGAGTTTAAGTGAGAATAATTCTTTGTGAACAACGGTGATCTACTATAAAAGTGACATTTGTCTTATTTTTGTCCCATACATAGAAATTCAGAGCATATTTGTTCTTTGCAAAGGTTGAACATAAAATACTCTAATTTGTTCCTCTGCATAGTTAGTATCCCTTAGTGTATTTTTTGCGGAGACTGGTTACGCCATAATAATTATCTGTGTAGACTGGTTAAGCTAGAAGAATTCTTTGCGCAGGCTCATTACGCCAGATCAATTATTTGCGTAGACTGGTTACGCTAGAAGAATTCCTTGCGTAGACTAGTTACACTAGAAGAATTCCTTGCGAAGACTGCTTACGCTAGAAGAATTCCTTGCGTAGACTGGTTACGCTAAAAGAATTCCTTGCGAAGACTGCTTACGCTAGAAGAATTCCTTGCGTAGACTGGTTACGCTAAAAGAATTCCTTGCGAAGACTGCTTACGCTAGAAGAATTCTTTGCGAAGACTGCTTACGCTAGAATAATTCCTTGCGTAGACTGCTTACGCTAGAAGAATTCCTTGCATAGACTGGTTACGCTAGAAGAATTCCTTGCGAAGACTGTTTACGCTAGAAGAATTTCTTGCGAAGACTGCTTACGATAGAAGAATTCCTTGCGTAGACTGGTTACGCTAGAAGAATTCCTTGCGTAAACTAGTTACGCTAGAAGAATTGCTTGGGAAGATTGATTATGCTAGATGCATTCCTTGCGTAGACTGGTTACGCTAGAAGAATTCTTTGTGTAGACCAGTTACGCTAGCAGAATTCCTAGCAAAGATAACCCCTTGTGGAAAATGGTTCCGCAGTTTTAAAAGTAATTACTGTATTTCTTGCATATAAATTCAGAGCTCACGAATTCTATGCAACAGTTCAGCATAAAACATTACATGTTATGAGAGCTCACGTTATGTGAAAAGCGACATTTTTGTCTTTTACATAGAAATATAAAATGTATTGGTTTTAATTAAAGAAAACTGCTATATGGAATTCTCTTTGGATAGCTAATAATGTGTAGTTGTTTTTTCAATGAGTTTAAGTGAGTTAGTGATTTTTAAAATAAAACCTACGTTTCTGTTGAAGAAAATTAAGAAAATTATTAGACTTGCAGACTTTTGGATGCCTAATTCAAAAATGTTTGCAGATCATTCTTATTTCATTTTTAATAATTTTTTGTTACTGTGTCTTAAAACTACAAATAATTTAAGTTTGATTCCGTACAATCGTTTTTTTTTTTATTAATTTTTAAAGTTGCCGAACCCTCACTTTAAAAAAATAATAATAAAACAATATCTCAAAATAGTTCACTTTTGCATAAAGCATTATTGGGTTAAAAGTATGTATGTATGTAGGTTAAAAGTATATATATATATATGTGTTCGTGTGTGTGAAATGTGAAAGGTTTTAATTACTCCCCTCGTTCGAAGTACGCATACTATCCCTTTTCATCATGAGAAAACCTCAAGTAGCAAATAGCATAATGGTTAGCGTACGTACATTAGGTCTAGAAATAGGTAGGTTCGCGGCTAGGTTAATGATAAAATTTATTCGCAGGAATCTGTTTCAGGACGACTGGAAGCCATGTAACATGGTAAGTACACCATCGGAATAAAATATCCGTATCGGAAAAGGCGTTTTTTTAATTTATTTTAGAACGTACGCCTACGTGACGTCATATGTATCATTCCCAAGCGTCTACAAGTACACACAAAAAGTGTGCTGCAGAAATAAAAACGCGTGGAAGCGTGTAGAAAGTCCCACAAAGGTAAACCGAATAATGGCCGACAATAGCACGCTTGAAGTGTGTTGATTTAGGCTTCGATATATTTTAAACGTGTTGAAAATGGCGACAAGCGTTTACGCGCCTAAAGTGTATTGAAACAACACGCGTAAGATGTGTCGTTACCTCAAACACACGAGTTACCGTGTCGAAAAGAGCGACAAGATTACACACGGGAAACGTGTTGAAACAACGCGCTTGGTTTTTACAGTGTTACCGTGAATATTGGGTTTAGCGGTCGATCTGGATAGTTCACCCGGATTAACCCACGATTCACGTTTTTTTTTTCATTGTCATACAACACTTACTACTCATCGCCAGTCACTATTTTGTGCAAAAAATCATTCGTTTTGAAGCGAGATAACAGAGACAAAGCTGTGCCGCATCGTCTCGCTTTGTTGCTTTCCGAAAGCACGTGCGGAACCCAACGGCCCTCCTTTTGAATCTTGCCGAGCTTTTTTAAACGACGGGAAATGTCTTGTTGGGTTACTCAACTCAGTAGCATACTTCGATAGCGTTTGGCAACAATCTTCGGCCAGCAACTGCGCCAAATCCTCGTCTTCAAATTTTTTTGGTTGTCCTACTCTCTCGCCATCTTCGAGGTCGAAATTTCCACTCTGGAACTTTTGATACTTCACGATGCTCATGGAATACGGCATCTTCCTCCAATACCTAACAAATCATCTCCTTAGTCTTGGAAGGATTTTTTTACAATTCGAACGCGGAAAGCATCCAGTGCCTAATATGCGCGTTATTGCTACGCATTTTGCACACTATGCTCACGATGTATTAGCATATTGAATAAGTTCTCGCTGTATTGTCGTGAAAACCAATGCTTTATTTTTGAAAATTAATTTAAAAAAAACATGTTACTGAAAATATTGTCCATCGCTAGCCACTACTTTTTCCCATCTTTCTGGCAGCATTTTATTCCACGTAGGAAAAACGACACGTCTTTTGAGGCTATCCAAGAGTCGACCCATTTTTTGACATCTTCATAAGAATGGAAGTCCTGCTCAGCCAGGCTATATGCCATCGATCGGAACAAGTGATAATCGGAAGAGGGAATGTCTCATGAATACGGCAGGTGGGGTAGGAATTCCCATTTAAGCATTTCTATGTAGGTTTTCATCGGTTTTACAACACGTGGCCAAACGTTGTCATGCTGCAAAATCACCTTGTCTTGTCTCTGTTCGTATAGCGGCCGTTTTTCCTTCAATGCTCGGCTCAAACGCATCAATTGTAGTCGATAGCGACCTCCCGTGATAGTTTCATTCGATTTGAGCAGCTCATAATAAACTACACCCAGGTGATTCCACTAAATGCAGAGCAGAAGCTTGGGACCATGGATATTCGACTTTACCGATGATGTTGATGCATGATCGGACTTACCACACGATTTTCTAAGCCTAGGATTATCGTAGTGTATCCATTTTTCATCGCCAGTCACGATTCCATGCAAAAAATCTTTCCGTTTTTGCCGTTAAAGCTGCTGTTCAGACCCGAAAAGACGCCGTTCGACGGTTCTCGGCTTCAACTCGTACCGCACCCAATATTTTTGCATTTGAATCATTCCTAATGCTTTCAAACGTTTCGAAACTGTTGTGTGATCAACTCCTAATGATTCTACAAGTTCAGCTAGCGTCTGATATGGGTTGCCGTTTAACTGGCCGACTAGATCTGGCCGACCATTTAACTCGCCGATCAGATCTCGCCGACCAAGAACTCGCCGACCGGTGAACTTGCCGACAGGCGGTCTCGCCGACCGGTGAACCCAAACAAACCCAAACAAAAAATAGTCGGCGAGATCTTTGGTCGGCCAGATCAATGGTCGGCCAGATCTCTGGTCGGCTAGTTCATGACGTCGGCGAGTTCTTAGTCGGCCAGATCCGGTCGGCCAGATCCTGGTCGGCGAGATCGAGTCGGCGAGTTAAATCATGACGTCTGATATGAGTCTTCATGAAGTAATGCCGTCAGTTCTTCGTCTTCAAACGTTTTCGGTGCACCGGAGCGTTCTTTATCTTCAACATCAAAATCATTATTTTTGAAGCGCCTAAACCAATCTCTGCTTGTTGTTTCCGACAGAGCATGGTCGCCGTAAGTCTCAACAAGAATTCTGTGTGCTGCAGCTGATTTTTTTTTTTTAATAAAGTAGCGCGGTAATATTCCCCGCAAATACTCTTTTTTGTCACGAAATTTGGAATGTTTAACATTATAAAAAATAGCGTTGTTTAAACTTCGACAAAATGACATACACTGAATTTCAAACTTGCTTATAGTACTTCTGTATAGATGCGTGACCATCTTCAACTACACGCACGCAGTCTGGTAACGCTATCTGTTAGAAAACAGCCAGAACTAATTCAACGTCCCCAAGCATTCTGAGATTATGTTAAGCTATTGGTCCGAAAAAATAGTCTACTAGGTTGATATTATATGACACTAGACCTAGAGGGAACATTTTTTCATTCCAATATTCAATACAGCTGTTTTTATTCTCAGGCCGAGAATTTATTTGTACCCCTAATAGATCGCTAAATAAGAATCTTGAAAAATGTTTACACGATTTTCGTAGCTATAATCTGTCTAAGAAAATTTGGAAAAAAGTTTCATTGTGTTGCAACGATGCAAAATGGTATGTACAACAGACGGCCGTGATGACAGATAATGGAGTAAGGTTAGCTATTCTTTATTGGCAGGACAATTGTAATATTGCTGAGACAACTTTATTATGATTGTCTTGCCACTAAACTACTGTACCTTCTAACCATGGGCGTTTCTTACAAATGACATGGGGTAATGGCAGAAATGTGGTATAAGTGAAGTAAAGACATATCGATCGAGACATAGATGAAATTTTGGTGAATTTTGAACACGCGGTTAGTATTGAGATTTGCATCGTTGGTATGCAACGAAAATTCTTTTTATTTATTTTTTATTTCTATTACTATTAAAAACCTTTTTTCCCAACTTAGTCCGTTTAGATTTAGTTCTCCCGATTTAGCTTATCGACCTCTAACAAGAATTCTAAAAACCCGTTTGAAGTAATTGCGTAACCTAAAGTACAAAAAAAAACAATTTAGTCAATCAAAAAAATAAAACAATTCGTTGCATTCCTACGATGCAAACTCCAACATCATGAGGCTTTTGCCGCTGGTTAATTAATGTCGAAGCGAGGAAAAATGCTTCTCGAGCGATAAATTACTTAAGTTCAATCAGCCGACATCGATATAACTGAGGTTGATGAAACTGCGCTCTATCTCTTTCCCTTAAGCGTGAGAGAGAAAGGAAGGTGCAGAGAGCAAGAGAGAGAAATAGAGTGAGTCAGGCGGGATACGTATTGGCTGAAACGTTCCGTACCACCACAGTTGCATTCGGATCTTATTCGAAGCACGAGTCAATTTATGCACCGCGCATCGTATTCTGCGCCCTGTAACACTAAAACGTATATTAACATCGAAAAACGTTATACAATTTTAAATCAATTTAATCAACGTTTAAGATAAGTTGATCCAATTATGTAGAATCAATGAAACATGTTCGATTCCCAGGTGAGGTTTTAATTAGAAAATCGGCAGTTCGCTCTTAACAACATTTTAATCGCTGCATCTATATTGCGAAAAGATATTTAGACCCGTTATATTTTTGTGATATCGGCTATCGGCCGGTCTGACCGCTTTAAGATTGAAAAGCGATCTTGAAGCGATGCGGTTTACGAGAACGGGCCTCGAAGTTAAATGTCTTCAAAATCACCTTTTTCTATATAAATATCTAGAAATGATTTCGGAAGATTAATAGTTACAAAATTAAAAATTGATTTTGGACTCATGAAAATTAATTTACCCGCTGTGCTTGCGTCAATTTTCTCTCCTCACTGCAAATCCAAGTGTGCTGCTTTAACACATACATCTACATGTGTTATTATCTTACCCGAGTCAACATTTTCGAGCCGCATTCAACCCACAAAATAAAGGCCTCCTTCCCCGAGCATAGATCGGCGATAGCGGATTATCGGGTACGAAGACGAGGGTACAATTGTTTGAAATAGCAATACCCCGAGCAGAAATCTAATCAGGCTACCTGAGGATCCATCAGGGCCGGATCAGGGATCAATAAGGCGCCCTGATCAGGTACGCCTGATTTGAGCCAGACAGGGGCCTGAGCAGGGATCAATAAGGCGCCCTGATAAGGCACGCCTGATTTGCGCCAGACAGGGGCCTGAGCAGGGATCAATAAGGCGCCCTGATCAGGCACGCCTGATTTGCGCCGGATAGAAGCCTTATCAGGTATCAATAAGGCGCCCTGATCAGGCACGCATGATTTGCGCTGGACAGGGGCCTGAGCAGGGATCAATAAGGCGCCCTGATCAGGCACGCCTGATTTGCGCCAGACAGGGGCCTGAGCAGGGATCGATAAGGCGCCCTGATCAGGCACGCCTGATTTGCGTCGGATAGAAGCTTTATCAGGTATCAATAAGGCGCCCTGATCAGGCACGCATGACTTGCGCCGGACAGGGGCCTGAGCAGGGATCAATAAGGCGCCCTAATCAGGCACGCATGATTTGCGCCAGACAGGGGCCTGAGCAGGGATCAATAAGGCGCCCTGATCAGGCACGCCTGATTTGCGCCGGATAGAAGCCTTATCAGGTATCAATAAGGCGCCCTGATCAGGCACGCATGATTTGCGCCGGACCGATTGGGCCGGAAAGATTGGGATGGTCATCGCCAAAACCGGAACAAAAACTAAACGATCAAGTCAAGTAAAATAAAAACTTAAACTTTAAAAAAATGTTTTTATATGTTTCATATTTTTAATAACGTTAGTAAACTTGATAATGTGTAACTGCGATAATAATTTAATAAATGTTGATCTATTTTTAAACAAAAAATTAATCAAATGATTGAGCCAGATGACACGCATGTCTCAGGCTGGATGAGGCACCTGATCCGGGCCAGATAAGTTGCTTGATCCGAGCCAGATATAGTACCTAATCCGAGCCTGGTAAGGTGCCTGATCCGGGCCTGATAAAGCGCCTGATCAGAGCCTGATAAGGTGCCTGATCCGGACCTGAATTTGCAAAAGCGTTACATCCCTGATCAGGGCCGGACCAAATTTGCCTGATCCGGCCCGGATTTGCTATTGTGGCAGCCTGATCCGGTCCGGATTTCACCCTGAACAAATTTCTGCTCGGGACGTTAGGGCCTCGGATGAACCTTCCAAATGACAGAAACTGGACATTGTCACTCAAAGGAGGCCAATGCAGAGCGCAAGTGAACCTGCGAAATCCCAGGTGGGCCTACTTCGAGCGCTCCCGCAGAACCTACTGACCCCCCTTTCGGCCTACTGTAGGCAGACTGTAGACCCTCCGGACCCTCCATTCAGGGAAAACGTATTTGTTTCGTCATCGAACGGGTTACCGATCAGGCCACAATGGAGTGTTGGCGGAAGAGATACCGAATTTGGGCTAAAAGCAGGTTAGGTAGGGTCGAGGCAACGAAAGATCGAAAGCAGGTTAAGGAGGCCTGTGTTCTGCACGCTTCACTGAAACTGGGGGTCGAAAGAAGGTTTGGGAGGACTAACAGATGCACCAAATGAAGGCTTCTGCACCAAATGGAGGTTTCTTCATAGCACTGAACTCGACAAATGGGGTTTGGTACGTTCAACGGAGGTTGGCGCGCCTTGTCCATTACAAAAGAAATGAGTCCTGCGAGTGTTCAGAGGAGACTATACATTTTGACCCGGGAATAAGAGGATCTAATGCGTTCAACAGATAGCATGAGGTGGTGCAGAAAGACTTCAAGTAATATTTGGTCCGGTCGTAGGTGGAGTGAGGGCAGACTGATAAGATTTTTTTTCAGATGGAAAAAAGTAGCACGGTGGACGATAATTTAAAAAAAAATTCGATGCGTTCAGTGTATATCCAAGTCACATTTCTAGCAATAATTTCAACTTAGATTCGCAAGGTAAAACAGTTATAACCTGTTTTTGCGAAATCGATATTCGTATCAAACTGCCCCATACATAAGGCACATTGATACATGCCGGGGCACATTGATTCGAACTCTAAAATACGCCTCTTTCATGTAAAATACCTAAAATAATAATAAAAAAAACAAGTTTCATAATTCTTTATAGTATTTATTAATAATAATCATATTATAGTATTTGGCTCGTTAAGTGTACTTAGGTTTAATCAAATCTTTATATAAGAATTACGTTTTTTCGTGTTTTTTTTAATTGACCTAATATTCGAGTGTTTCTAAGTTCGCGTAAGTTTTATTAAGTTTTATCATTAATTTTAAGATGGAAATTACTAATTGGCATAATAAAAATAAAGAAAAACATTTTATGATGAATTAACATAAAAAATGAACTCTCCAATAAAAAACTAATAGAATTGAAGAAATTAAAAGGAACAAAAACAATGACTTCTCGTCTTAATTTTTGAGAACTAGTGACAATCAGTGTTCAATTTCAGATTTTCATAGGAAAATATCATACCTACACATAAAATTAGGTACTTATCAGGGGATATTATAAGGAGCCAAATTAATTTTTTGATTAAATAGGGGAGTCCTCCTTGAGGGCCCTTTTATCAGTTCCCTTTTTGAGTAATGGACTTGGCGACTCCAGCATTATATCTGAAACGAAAATAAAATGTAGTAAAAAATTATGTCGATAACGGAGCGGATTGATAGGCATCAATGTGCCCCCTGGGTTGTTGTATCAATGCGCCCCATACCGTCTTTTTATTTTAGAAAAACGCAATTTTCAACTATTATAGAACTTACTAAATAACACCCTGTATCGAATTGTGAAAGATATGTACTTACCATTTAACGTACAATGCAGCTCATATACGCGATTCGATAGGGTGAATCACCTTCACAGGTAAGGACGAAATTTTTATTACAAGTGTGCGAAACCTGTTAGCTGTTATCTAGCGCAAAACGGTGACTGTCTGCTGCCGAGATTCTGCTGCATGGTTGGTTGAACCGACACTTACCTATGCGTGTATCGTCTAGCTTCGGCTGCGTTTAGTTTTTTATTTTATGACGACTAAATCTATGTACCCCTTGTATCAATGTCCCCAACGCCCCCTACGGTATAATAAAGTCCCTATTTGTCAGTGGCCGCTGAAGATTGTGTGACGGTATTTGCAGAGGGCGTGCAAACCGTTGGCAGAGATATAGGGTGGTTTTTCATACTCACACATAGAGTGAATGAACGAAGAAAGTAGACGTTTGCGTCGATTAGTAGTCTTCAACCACTTCAGCCTGACGCAAAACGGCGTAATGTGGTCATATCTGTTAAGATAAAATATGAAGCGTAAACACGAATTTAAAGCACATTGCTGATTTAGGCAATCGGTAATGTTCGTGAAGAGAAGACAGCAATAGTTTAAATGTGGCATGGCAAGCGCTTTGACCAACGTTATGCGGACATCTATTGGGAGTTTTCCACGGCAATGCTTAAGTTGGTATGTGTTTGTATTATCTATAACACACATAAGTGTGTTGTTTTGTGTTGCGTAGGGTAGGGAGGTGCATATTGAGCAGTCGGGTAAGTTTGACAATCGAAATATCTAGAAAACTAAGCACCGCACGTGGGTGCATAAAACGGCGGAAAGACAGGTATGGGGGAGAGGAACATATCACACCATCGCTTGTTGCCATGCGGCGCACGAGACGGTAACACGAAACGTTTCATTATTTTTGCACACAAAAGAAGAAAAAAAACGTGATTGAAATATTTTCTTCTACCATCGTATGAGAAAAAATATTTCAAAGTTCATTGCAATTAATGTTAATGTTTCAAAATCTAACAAATTAACAAGCAAATGTTGGTTTATTACTGCATTCTACCAAATCATGTTGCAAACGTCTGATTATTTTATGCAATTCTTACTTTGCCCAACTTACCTCATACTCATGCTCAACGTAGCCCACTATCGGGGCAGGTTGAACAAATATGGCCTCAGTCATTTGAGAGCGATTATCTGTGAAACAATAAGGATAACAGGAATTTCGTCTACAGACTTTTTTCCCCAGATAAATCTCCAATTGACCAAAGTAGGTTTCATTTTTATACGGCAGACTGTTAAGGAATTACAGGGCGATAATTCCAAATTTGCTCAACATGCCCCTCCCTATCCTATGGTATTTAAACCTTCGTGGTCACCCTGGATAGAATTGACCCGTCAATCGATTTTTGGCGTAAATATATTAGATTAAGTAAAAAGTTCTGAGCGTTTTTTCGCTTCATTTCGACGATGAAATTAACATAGTTAGGATTATCCGATTTAGATCAAATATGCGCTGTTTTGTTCGATAACTTTTGTCCGTTTTGAAGGCAATTTCATAATTCCGCGATTGAAGAAGTCCTCGTCCCTCGTGGTAAAAAACTTGACCAGCTCATTTTCACAAGCCTCTCTCGAAGCCAGTTTTGTACCAACAAGAAAATTTTTCAAATGCTTGAAAAGATGATAATCGCTTGGTGCCAGGTCTGGACTATACGGCGGGTGCGGTAGAACCTTCCATCCAAGCTCTCGGAGCTTCTGTCGCGTCGTTAAAGATGTGTGCGCGTCGTTAAAAATGTGTGGCCTAGCGTTGTCTTGATGGAACACAAAACCCTTCCTATTGGCCAAATCTGGCCGCTTCTGGTCGATCGCCTGCTTCAATCTGGTCAGTTTTTGACAGTAGAGGTCCGAATTGAGTGTTTGGCCCGATGGGAGCAGCTCATAGTGTATGAACTGCTCCTATCCAAATACACAGCAAAACCTTCTTGGCCGTTAATCCGGGCTTGGCGATCGTTTGGGCCGGCTCACCGCGATTGGACCGCGATCTTTTTCTGCTGTTGTTCTCGTATGTGACCCATTTTTCATCGCCAGTCACCATCCGCTTCAAAAATGGGTCATTTTCGTTACGCTTCAGCAAAGAATCGTAGGCATCAATCCGGTCCAAAAGATTCTTTTGCGTCAATTCGTGTGGCACCCATACATCGAGCTTCTTCTTGAGACCAGCCTTATGCAAATGGTTCCAAACGGTTTTCTGGCTAATCTTCAGTTCCTGGGCAATGGAATAAGTGCTCACATGCCGGTCCGACTCGACGATTTCCATGATTTTATCGACATTTTCGACGATTGGCCTACCGGAGCGTGCCTCATCTTCGACGTCCATATTACCAGAACGGAATCGTTGGAACCACCGCTTTGCTGTTGCATTCGATACTGTATTGGGTCCATAAACAGCACAAATTTTTTTGGCCGCCTGCTCCGCCTTTCCACCTTGGTCGTAGTGGTACTGAAGAATGTATCTAATTTTCTCTTTTTTTACCTCCATTTTAGAACGCTGTAACACACAACTGGCTTCACCAAATACAAAACTGTCAAAGAACTTTTTTTGAACCGTAATGTCACCTTAAAATCGCCGTATAGTATGACCCGATGCGATGTATACATCGTGAGATATGGCTCACTAAAGACATCTAGCGGAAAACGCTCAGAACTTTTTACTTCACCCAATAGTTCCCGGCTTCGAATGGGACTGTATTCACCATCTTACCTGGATGCTGAAGTATAGTCATACCATAAAATGTACCGTCTTCACATGTCGGAATAAATACCTTTTTTGGAACGCGCACTATGCTACTATTAAGAATGTTGAAAATTCACGGAACTACGATTTTTTGAGAGAAAAAAGTGTCTTTTTTGCGTTTTCACCTCTTCATGAATTTTTTTAAACATGCCACCATTTTATTTCTTATAAATAAATTTTTCGTACATTACGTAGAAAGTTCAAAGCATCTGCCGTAATTTTTTGAACCACTTCGAACGGATAGTTTGGTCACAGTACTTTTTTGAAAACTGACTGGGTAGAATCGACCCAAGTGTGACCACCGCGATTGAATTTGGAAGTGTGACCACGATAGGTTAAACATGTTGATTCCTAAAATGACACACCTTATGCGTAACAAATAACACATATGGTTTTGCAGTGCTTGCAATGAATACTACGGAAGTAAAAGAATCAAACCGTTTTCCCTTGGTGCATGTTTATAGATCGATTTATACGTGTACGATGTGACAAACGGAAATTCGCAAAAAGTCTAACGTGCCACTCGAGGACTTTTCCTGAAAAGCGACACTAATTCAATTCTCTAAATAACGTCCAGCGTAAACTGGTTTGAGTTTGGTGGGAGAGGACATTCGGTTGATGAGACGATGATGAGGAGGACTAACGGTGGAGTTGGGAATCGCCCGTACACGCGCATACGGATATACACACTGTCAAACGTCCCGAGGAGAATGTCACATCGACGATTATTATATACACGTGACCGAAAGCTCGCGCGGTTAATGCCTGTCTAGAATTTCTGATGGACAATCTCCATTAGTTACACCCCGTGGACAATACGAACAATTTATTCGTCCTCGAAGTCTATTTTGCTACGTTGCTCCTCCGCGGTGAGACGTCCGTCTTCGATCAGACAATCGGGGCAAAGGAAAAAAAAACATCCTTTTCTGTCATTATTTTCTCACTGAAGAAAATCGTCTTGCCATCACGAGTCGAAAGCGAAATCCTAATTTTATCCTGTTGTATCTAATCTTGTACTTCCAAAGTGCTGGCTTACATTTTTCAGTTCCAATCGCGTTCTTTTTTTCGTCTTAATTTCGAGGTGCCGAAATTAATTCAATTATTAGATCGTATCTTGATTTCAAACTACCTGAATTAAAAAAAACAGTCTCACTGAATTCCATTGGGCATAATGCCGTTCTCATCACACAAATACTTAACTATTTTGAAAAAATTAAGTAGCTTACATAATAAAACAGTTAAGTTAAAATTGAAGGCCGCGAGCGACATGAACAAGATTTTTTAAAAGGTCCGATAACTTACAGTACCCGAATTAAGGGATCATCGCAGTGTAACGGATCGAAAAATAGCTGATTTTCGCGATTTTTTTTCGATAAGCAAAATACGCTAATCAGTATTATTATTTTTATGTCAAATCAGAGCACTCATGAAGATCAGAAAATACATTTTTAAACGTTTATTTTTATTTTTTTTTACATTTTTTTAACGGTTGAAAATGTCTTCGAAAATAAAGAAGTCTTCACGGTGTACACGGTTGTGGCCGTGACTATTATCTAAAAGAAAATTTGTGAAAAGATTATTAATCAGTATGAAAGCCGCTATCTTGCTATGGAGGTTTTTTTAAAATAAAAATTGACAAAATGGCGGTGGTTTGAAAAAAAAGTATCGAATTTAGCCTATTTTTTCCACAGTTTTTCGTTAAAAAAAATGAAGATTTCAAAAAAAAAAACTTCTATAGAAAGATAAAGAATGGCGTGAACAATGTTGCGTCGAAATTTGAGACGTATAGCTTGAAAACTCTTCCTTTGAGAGTGGACACCGTTTTGAAAAACGACATTTCGAGAAAAACGCGTTTAAAGCTTCGAGGGCGGTATTTTCGTATAAATTGTCTACACGGAGAGAATTAAATGTTAAAAATTACCCTGCAGTAACGGTAACCAGATGACAACCCTGAAACTTCGCTTATTATTACTGAGTAAAACACAGATTTTCACGAAAATAAAATAAAATTTCTTCTTCAGATAGAAAATTTTACCAGATTTTCTAGTAAATTTTCATGTGTAACAAAATACGCAAAACTTAAATTTAAAAAATATATAATATCAGCGAAATTTTACTGTGCATTTTATTATTTTATGCCTTTCAAAAATGTCTATAAAAAAAGTATCGTCTTTATAACAGTTATTTTAAGATTTATTATAAATTTTAATGAGTGTTATCGGAAAATGTATTGTGTTCTCGGTAAAAATTATCGTGCGCGCTACCCTTCTTGTATAGTAAAATTTTATCTACGTATTTGAAATTTTCTGTAACGTGAGTTAAAAAAAACTTGTCGCATACGAATTATTATGCTTTTCTCACGTGTCACCACATTGAAATATATCACGGTAATTTTTACCGTGAAATTCACGACAAAAATTACTTTTTAATTCTCTCCGTGTACTTACGATCAATCGGCGATGCCAGATCCATGGTTATAACCGTCTATACTATCGGATAATGCAAAAAAAAATCGATGTTTTTAAAATGTTACACTGTGATGATCCCTTAAAAAAGAACCTATCGCTTGCTCTGCAAAAGACCCGATTTGTTCCCAGTCGCAACCAAATTTAGAACTTATTAATACGAATCTCACTCGAACCCAAGGTACGTGAACGGGCTTCAAAACGAAAACCGCGACTTATTTATCGGCCCGTAATTCTCACGATCACTTTCCATGGAATGGTGGCAAAGCTTACGAACATAGTCAATTTTTCATTGAGTTTTAGCGATCGTATTCTATTAGTAAGAACATCAAAGTCAATCCGCATCGGGATTACTCATTCGAGGATGTAAGAGTCTCAGTAAAAAAAAAAGAAGCGCTCGATCATCCAAGTCCGTTCGATTTGTCTTTTTGATTAATAGCAATTCAAGCAATATAGAGCCGTTTTCCTTGCGCGGGAACTTGACATTGGGGACGATCTTTTGATGAGGTATTTTCTCAATGTTACCGAGGATCATCGCAGTATCCACAAATTGCCACGTTGTATATGCGTATACGAACGTGTCCTGTCGAGTCTTAACTTCGCGGTTTACGAAAGCGGTTCGCACCGCTCTCAAAACGATTAACCAGCACACTTGACAGATCGGCTCACCTATATATGTACAGAATTCCTAAAGTGACTCGCAGTAAATTGAGATACTTGCTTCAACTGGAACGAACGATTGTAACTATAAGTGTTCCTAAAAAAAATAAAAAAATCCCGACTACTTCTTCGATATGGAAATAACAGTTGAGCTGCTAGGCCAGTCAGCTGCAAAGCGGTCACCAATCCGAGTGACGGCTCAGGCGAACGCTGCTCTACTGCAAATCCAATTGTGTTGTTTTAAGATATTACTGGATGGACAGTGGACAAAAAGTTAGTAAAAAATGGGCGAATCTTGGATTTACAAGTCTAGATAATTTCGTACATGTTTAGCCTTGCAAATAGCTAATTTAATAACAAATTAACACTTAAAAATATTAATGTTCCACTTTTAATGATAATTAAAGTCTAATTCGAAGATATTGGCGTGTGCTTGACTGCGGTTTTGTCAGTGACTGTACATCTGTTTCAACTCTCGAACAAAAAAATTTCTCATTTTTTAAAATTAATTAAAACGTTCAGATCATCTTATTATTATCAATAATTACCCAAAAACTCAATATATATTGAGTTTTCCAATGATTGCTATTAATACATCGTTAAAAAAGGCGATACTCCTCATCATTACTTTAATTCATTTCTCGACAATTACTCAGTCGATTTATTTGAAACTTAGCATAATCAATCATTGATCCTAAATCTTGATGATGTAATATTTTTAGAATTTTCGGCGTTTTAGTTGCATTCGTTTTGAAACCATAGATGTCTGCAAAAGCTGTTTTCCCATAAGCGATCGTGTTAAATTCATATGTTTATCACTACTAAATTATTTAGTGAAAAATTCTAAAATAATTCATGTATTTGTATTATTATTCTATCATGAACTATCATACCTTAAATTTTCAAGAATTTTGGCGATTTTTCAATATCCATCTAGTAATACCTTAACACAGCTACGTGTGTTATTACCTTGTGGTCACTTTTTACACATTTCCGGGTGTGTAGTTTCGGGATTTGCTTCATTATATTACACACTTAAGTGTATTATTTCTATACATATAGGGTGTCTTATTTGATTATTTTTTACAACTGCTTGTGTGTTAGATCAAGGCATCACAGCCCGTCTACTAAATGCATAGAATATTTCATAAATCTAAAATAAAATGAAATACTCAATTCAAAATTCTACGTCAATGACTTTTTATTATAATTTGTCATTCCCAAACGTCCTGAAATGATTTTTTTCGAAGAAAACATTCCGCCTACACCCGGAATCGAAACTACAACCTTCCTGCCTATCATTTGCCTATATTACGAACGCGGCTACTGCGCTATCGAGTGCTTGTAGCATCTTAATCGTAGATATGGCAAAACAGACAAAATTAATTCCAATAATTATTTGTTGTATCCCATAAGCTCTATCAATTAGTTGATGTCATTATGATAGAGAGTTCTATTAAATATCATGCCGTACATTTTTCAAACATGACCTATATATATAATTCCTTTCTTTCCCTCTCTCTCTCCCTGTATCCAAATATATATATATATATATATGTGTGTGTGTGTCCGCCTCTCGCTCCGCCTCCCCCCGCCCCTATCAGATATACAGTACTGGACAAAAAAAGTACGCACTAGTCGAAATTTCTTACCGCACTAAAATTTACATAGCGGACTCAAAAATAAAGGTAATTGAATTTTCCAAGTGACGTTTTAAAGAGGACAAATTTACCTTTATTTTGCTGGTTTAGAAAATTCTCTACGGTTTTTTTTCGCCCCGGTGCGCACTTTTGAACGTGGCCATTTTTCGGCTATTTTTTGGCCGTCGAAAATTAACTGCAAAGTTTGAAGAAAATTTTTTCCTCGGTTTTTTTCCATGGGAAACTTAAAAAAGAATATCAAAACCGACATTTTTTTTTTAGAAAGTCTCGTACGGCTTTTTTCGCCCTGGTATTGCATTTTTAGCTAAAAAAAATACATGTTTTAGAAAAGAAAAGCATCATCGAAGAACTATAGGGTTTCAGTGGAAATGTCAAGAGGGTAAAAAGTTGCATGGGTTCACACTGGAGTGGCTAGAATTTTTTCAGAATTTTTCTTGGACATTTTTTTTTTACTATTTTTGGTTGGAACTTTGATGAGTGGAGAGGCTCCACGTGGGAATTATGGAGTCTAGGACAATTAAGAAAGGAAATTTGTTTACATTTTTATTTTTAATTAACTACAATTTTTCTAGATGTTCTTTTTTATTTTTGAAAATTAAAATAAAAAAATGAACATGAAAAAAATGAAAAAAAATTGTTGTTAATTAAAAATGAATATGTAAACAAATTTTCTTTCTCAATATATTGTCCTAGACTCCATAATTCCCAAGTGGAGCCTCTCCACTCATCAAAGTTCCAACCAAAAATGGTAAAAAGAAAATGTAAAAAAAAATTCTGAAAAAATTCTAGCCACTCCGATGTAAACCCATGCAACTTTTTACCCTCTTGACATTTCCTCTGAAACCCTATAGTTCTTCGATGACGCCGTTTTTCTGAAACATGTATTTTTTAGCTAAAAATGTAATACTGGGGCGAAAAAATTCGTACGAGACTTTCTAAAAAACAAAAATGTAGGTTTTGATATCCTTTTTAAGTTTACCATGAAAAAATTCGAGGAAAAAATTTTCTTCAAACTTTGCAATTAATTTTCGACGGCCAAAAAATAGCGGAAAAATGGCCACGTTCAAAAGTGCGCACCGGGGCAAAAAAAAATCGTAGAGAATTTTCTAGAAAAAAGGAAAATAAAGGTAAACTTGTCTTCTTTAAAACGCCACCTGAGAAATCCAATTACCTTTATTTTTGAGTCCGCTATGTAAATTTTAGTGCGGTAAGAAATTTGGACTAGTGCGTACTTTTTTTGTCCAGTACTGTATATACATGTGATAGTAGACAGATCTTCGAAAGGTTTTGTAGACGAAATAGGGCACGGGGGGGGGGGGGGGGGTGAGAGAGAGAAGGAGAGAGACAGAGAGAGATATTAACACGATATTATATTTTTAATCGTTATATTTAAATCAATAATCGTGTGTGAATAATTTCATTTAAGGAGGTACGATCATTACGACGAATCTAACTTTCGGGCCTGAAATTTTCATATGAAACGGTCGCTACCGAGTTTCAGAATCTCGCTACTGCTTGGAAATCGTCGTGAAGACTCCAGAGTCGTTGAGGATCTAATGTTTCAGTTTTTATTAGTAAATGTGCAATAAATAAAATATTTACCACAAATTTGGCACTTTGGGATCGACAATAAGAATATTCGACATAAGTTAACATAAATCAGAATACCCGTGGGGGTAATGTAAATTTAGTCACTTTGTTGACCCCGAGGAAGTAGTCGTACCTCCTTAAATAGGTATTAAGTATCTTAAAATTGACATGCCATGTTACTATATAGTGCATTAAAATTTACATGTAAACTTCAACATACTTAACCCTTTGAAGCATAGTGACACACTGGTATGTCACCTACTACCACTCTGTTTTTCTTGAATAAAAAAATTTTTTAGCGCATAACGACGAATGTAAATGTATATTTAGGATGTTAGAAGATCAATTGTTACTACAATATCACTATTAAGGGCTTATGTTGCACTTAGTGGATGTTGATCATCACTACAGTACAAAAAAACACGTTTTTTAGACAATAAATGTAATTGTGCCTAATCTAGCAGGTAAACCATACACAAAAAATGAATTCAGAGACGTTTTTTGGGTCGCTGATTACGAATTCGAGCTCAAAATCCAGGAATTCAAAATTTTTAAATTATAAGCTCAGATTAGTATCAGTGACCAAGCCAGATTTGTGTTTCATTATCCTATATTGGAACTGCCATTTTTATTGTTCAATTTTGAACTGAGATTCGAATTCAACGACTCAAAAAACCCCTGCCTATGGAGTTTCGTCTTCATCAAGCTACTTTGAGCACTTTGGTCCGTCATATTGGATCCGCCATCTTGAGTTGCCAAATTTTGAGTGCAGATTTGTAATCAGCGATCCCGAAAACCCCCGAGTACCAACTTTTGCTTTCATCAAACAATTTTTGCATTTGTGGTCCGCCATATTGGATCCGCCTTCTTGAATTTTCAAATTTTGAGCGCAGATTTGTAATCAGCGACCCCGAAAACCCCCGAGTACAAAGTTTTGAGCTGATTGCACGTAAGGAAAAATGTATGCTTCAAAGGGTTAATGCGGATCCACCGTTTACAAATAAACACAAAAAGTGCTTAACTTTACAGTAACACACATAAAGGTATTGTTTAAGACACATTTGATATCTAAACGTGTATAAATGTCTGCATTTACACCTGTTGCATGTTTTGAAAAAGACAGCAATAACGTATTAAAATTTAACGCGGTTCAAGTGTTTGAAAATATACATCGAATGTGTTAAAATTTTCCATAACACACACAGCTGCATTGGTCCAAATTGTGTATGGCATTTACAGTTGTTAATTCCTAAAATTACACACTGTACGTGTAACAAATAAGAAGATCTCCGAAGTAGCCCACCAACCGCGTGTCCACTACCGTCGGTCCAACGATAAGCATTATTTTCTTCCACGATCCAGTCACTTCTTGCTATCCATCTTGATGATACAAATAGTTTTACTTAGAGCCCAAAATCAATCGCTGTTCGCCCACAATCTATACGATTATATTTCCTCGTGGTGTTTCGAAGAACCGCGCGGTCACGCCTCCACAAGTCATGACACTCACCATTCCAGTTTTGGAACCTACGTCATTCGGTCTTGAGGCGACATATAAAATAGATACGTAAATAAAGCACCCGGAAAGATGAGAGATATACAAACTAAATTTACGTTTAGCTATTATCGCGCTAGATTTTTAATCGCAATGCTCGTAAAGTTAAAGAAATATCTATATATAGCTGGAGGAAAACCCTTACGCGCTTACACGCACACTCGTATCTGCTCATAAAACCATAAGACGGACCAAGAGTCATCGAACTCGTCACAATTTCTTCCTTGCTCTTCAATAGGTACAATGATTCTTTGATCACTTCTTGTAATTAATCCACTTCTGGATGCCGAAACAAAGTATGCAAGTTTAAATGTATGGGTTGGACACTTTTTCATCGAGTTTTGATGATCGCATGCCTTCTACGGCCGCTCGAAGTCGTTCCGTGAAAAATATCAGTTGGACAATTTTATCAATTTGTATAAAACAGTACCAAAAGATACTCGTATAGAGACGCAAGACGGATTAGGGCCAAGAATTGGATGCAATTAAAATAGTTAATGGGGACTAGTAAATGGTAAAATGATAAAACAAGTGCATCTACCCTACAGTACATAAAATAGCCATATATATATATATATATATATATGTACACAGACACGCATAAACGCACACATCCACATGCATATATGGGTCTAAATGTAAGAGCGATAAAATGTCACTTTATAAATAATTACGTTCCAACGAAGCTCACAAGGGGCAAATATATGTACCCATGTGAGAACACCGCGGACATGCTGAGCAATCCTGAGAATTCGTTACGGAACAGCCCGAAGGCGAGCTACTTTCCGTTCTCAGGGAGGGCTCTGGTGTGTGTGCTCTCGCAATTTTATTTATAGCCTTATCGCTCGCGCAAAACGAAATTACCGGATGAAGAGTCTGCGTATACAACACACACACACACAAACGCATATAAATATATATAGACGGGCATACGCGATTTTGAAGACATTCGACTTCGAGGGCTGTCGTTAAAATCATCTTTAGATCATTTTAAGCTAATTTATATAAAATTCATTTTAAAAACTGGCCTGTTCTCAAAATTTTCGTTTTAATAGAATTCAGGATTTTCGACTCAAACAGCCCGATGTGCTGATAGCCAACATTGTACAGATACAACGAGTTCGAAATATTCTTTTTCCATTTCTATAATAGTTCGGTGTATCAAGTACTGATACAATAACACCGAATCCTCGTTTTGTATGAAATTGATTCACAGTAAATATGTAATTTTGCAATTAATTGGATGATTCTTTCGGAAGAAAATGTATTTTCTGTTAAATTAAATGTATTTTTAGTTTAATTCGTGTCTATATATATACAGGGTGAGGCACATAAAGTGTTACAGAGCAATAGCACTCAAACTATTGATCATATCCAAAAATGTTTCAGACAAAAGTTTCAGTGTTCGAGAAGGCAGTCATACTGGACTACCCTATTTTTTTATCGGTGGAGGCGCTGAAGCTACGTCAAGGTCAACTCCACTTTTTTAAATGGAACCATGTATTTTTTTTCACCTGACATTATTACCGATTTTAAAACGAATTCAGCGACCTACAACACAAGGTCATTCTAGTCACGCAAAGTATGAAAATAGTCGAAAAATCGAAAAATATCGGAATAATCACTTTCAAAGGATCCACTAACCTTGGTTTGGGTCTACCTACAAAAGATGCTCGAAGTGATGACCCTCAACTTGTAAACACTTGTAAACACGCCTGACCACGCCTGACGACATGAAAGAAAGAATACGCCAAGCATGTACCGAAATTACACCACAAATGTTGGCTGAAGTTAGACGGTCTTGTGTCATCAGCGAATTAACAAGTGCTTACAAGTCGAAGGTCATCACTTCGAGCATCTTCTGTAGGTAGACCCAAACCAAGGTTAGTGGATCCTTTGAAAGTGATTATTCCGATATTTTTCGATTTTTCGACTATTTTCATACTTTGCATGACTAGAATGACCTTGTGTTGTAAGTCGCTGAATTCGTCTTAAAATCGGTAATAATGTCAGGCGAAAAAAATACATGGTTCCATTTAAAAAAGTGGAGTTGACCTTGACGTAGCTTCAGCGCCTCCACCAATAAAAAAATAGGGTGGTCCAGTATGACGACCTTCTCGAACACTGAAACTTTTGTCTGAAACATTTTTGGATATGATCAATAGTTTGAGTGCTATTCCTCTGTAACACTTTATGTGCCTCACCCTGTATGTATATATATATATATATATATATATATATATATATATGTTACCGGCAATGTGTATAATGCAGGTATTATATAGAATACCTATCTATTCTATAGAATACCGGGTTCGCCAAGGCAATGTATAAAATATTTTATCTATCGTTAACCATTACATAGGGTAGGGAGGGGCATGTTGAGCAGTCGGGTAAGTTGGGCAATCGAAATACCTGAAAAACTATAAGCACCGCAGGTGGGTGCATCAAATGGTGGAAAGAAAGGTATGGGGGAGGAGAACACATCACGCCGTCGCCCGTTGCCATACGGTGCACGAGACGGTAAGACGGGAATTTTCATTATTTTTGCACCCAAAAGTAAAAAAAACGTAATTGAAAGATTTTCTTCAACAACTGTATAAGAAAATATATTTCAAAGTTCATTGCAATTAATGTTAATTTTTCGAAACCTAACTAATTAACAAGCAACTGTTGGTTTATTACTACATTGTACCAAATCATGTTGCATACGTCTGATTTTTTATGCAATTCTTACTTTGCCCAAGTTACCTCATACGCATGCTCAACTTACCCCACTATCGGGGCAGTTTGAGCAAATATGGCCTTAGTCATTTGAGAGCGATTATCTGTGGAGAAATAAGGATAACAGGATTTTCGTCTACAGACTTTTTTCCCCAGATGAATTTCTTATTGACCAAAGTAGGTTTCATTTTTATACAGTAGACTGTTAAGGAAGTATAGAGCGATAATTCCAAACTTGCTCAACATGCCCCTCCCTACCCTACTGTGCCTAGGTAATGTATGCAATATCTAGGAATTATTAGGTGTATGACTTAATTTTTACAGATTTTTCAGCAAATTTATTTAATATAAAAAAATAGAGAACAACGAACTTAATCTTGGAAATATTGTTCATCGTTTTCTATGACCTTGCGCCATCTCTCAGGTAACATACGTATGCCGCCGCGAAAGAAACTTGCAGGCTTCGAAGCGATAAAGTCATCGCCGAATTTACGCACATCGTCCAGCGTTTTAAACTGTTTATCCACTAAGGCGTGCTGCATTGATCGGAACATATGATAGTCGGATGGGGCCAAGTTTGGTGAATATGTCACGTGCGGGAGAACTTCCCATCCCAAGTTCAAGAGGGTCTTCCGAGTCGCGCGAGCAACGTGAGGTCGAGCGTTGTCATGCAGCAGTATGACTTGCCTACTTCCTTGCCCAGTAAATAGCCTTTTCTGATCAAGTTCTTCACTCAGTTTGTTCAATTGTCGGCTGTAGCGTTCCGCAGTCACCGTCTGACCAGTTTCCAGGAGTTCGTAATAAAGCACACCCTTCATATCCTGTCCAGGGCGCGGCTGGTCACTAAGATCGAAATCACCACTTCTAAAACGTTTGTGCCAATAATTACACGTTTCATAAGACAGAACGTCGGCACCAAGAACACTACAAATTGATTCCTGTGCTTTAGAAGCAATTTTTCCTTGTTGGAATTCCTATAAAATGCAGTGCCGAATGTGCTGTTTATCAGTTGCCATCGTAAACTCTGCTATTCTGAGAGATTATGTAACTCACGTAGACTTGTCGTTCGGTGTTCTGAAACCTTGCGTCCGATCCTTTCAAAACCACAAAAGACCGCGAAAATTTTTCGACTTTAAATATAATTTTCAGCTCGAAAAAAAAATCTGTAAAAATTGAGTCATACATCTAATATATAAAATGCCATTAGGAGATCAGGTAAAGTATAAAATGATGGACGAACAAAACATTTTTTGTTTGCTCAAAATCATCCATTCAATAAATTGAATTCTCCCTATTTGGGAGATTCAAATGCAATATCACCATGTGTGTTTGACCAACAATTACAGACTATTACTACAGGGTGCGTGAAACACTAGTGTGGGCGCGGGTAATCTCGGATGATCGTGTGGAATGGTCGGATGCATGAAACACTAGAGTGGGCGCGGGTCACCTCGGATGTGCGTGTGGAATGGTGGGGTGCGTGAAACACTAGTGTGGGCGCAGATCAACTCGGATGTGCGTGTGGAATGGTGGGGTGCGTGGAACAATTCTACCGCCCAAACTGGACGAAATCCACAAAAAGCGGAGAACGCGATAACATATAGGTATAGCCCGAGCCGAGCCCGTCAGCTGTAGATATAGTAGGACATAGTAGGAGACTTTCGTTGCACGTCTCCTCAATTACTGCTATCCCGAATTTCACACACTTTCGATTACTACTTCGGATATGTGTATGCTACCGGCAATGTGTATAATGCAGGACACGATACTGAACAAAAGTAAATAAAGTCGCAACGCGTTCACTGCCCGCTCCGCGCGCCCTCGCGCTAACCGCATCTATTAAGGTAGTAGTCTCGCCACAGGCACTTTGAAAAGTATATTCTCCGCTCAATCGATGAAAGCTTCAAAATATTGCGAAATATCCTTATGATGTAGGTTGTACATCTTATCGGGATGTAAAAACTCATAAAGTAATGATGAAAAGGTCCTATATAATGTTTACCTAACCCTCACTTTTGTATCAGACTATGCATTCCGGCTACTAATACGTAGATACTCTGCGTATACGGATATGCACACACTACTGTAATGCACACACTGCTGGTCCGACATTGGCCCAATACTGCGCCAATTCTCCTGTATAGTTTGCCATTCCCTGGCATATATGTTGGTCCATTAATGGACCATTGTCAGAATGATATCCTCGGGCCAAGACTGGCTACCGACATCGGACCGACATTGGACTCAAAACCGGCCCGACACTAGTGCCAAGATTGGCCTAAGTTACAGCCAAGACTATGCCATCGTTGATATTAAGAGCGGCCCGACGCTTGTGCCAATGTTGGCCCAAGTTCAAGCCAATATCGTACCAACGTTGGTCCAGTCTGTAACCAACAGTGATACGATAATGCCCCGAGTGTCCACCGATATTAAGTATATTATGGCCGTTTTTTGTTTAATATATATAGTAATGCGCAGCAATAACTACAATATTTTCTCAGAATAACAAAAATAAAATTTATTATTAATTCAAGTAAGTACAGATCCCCCTAAAAAACTTTAACAAGTAAAAAAAACGCCAAGTAATAAAAAATGCCCTCGAAAAAATTATCGGTTGTTTCACTATCTACAAGATTCTAATTAACCTCGAAATATTTATGATTTTTTTCAAACAATAGTTTTATTTAGATTTTAATTTTTCAACTCAAACGTACAAAAGAAGTAAAATAACTTTTTATGAAAAAGCCAAGCAAATTTACCAGAAACGTACAGAAAATTACCAAACTCTAGTAATACCATTTTACTCAATATTTTGTTTTCAAAAACCATTTTACTATTATAATAAAAGTACGAATCACGATTATATAAAAGTACAACGTATGCATCACACAAGTACTGTATGTATGTATCACTAGAAAAGCTGGGCAACGACTTGGCGTGCATGGTTAAGACAAAAAGCTCGGGAAGATACACGATTTTCTTACAGAAACGTCCCTACCGCTTGCGATAGTAACTTTTGCAACAATTTATCTACATAGATTATTTCAAATAGTAACATCACATCAGGCATACAGGATTATTAGAAATGAAATGTTCCACTGTACTGAGACAGATTATCGGAAATGGAGCGATAGGTGTCGAGAGTAATATCGATATTCCTTTTCCACCAGCAAGTGGTGCGGACCGTAATTTAAACCTTCAGCCTGCCAAAACTATGTTCATTACACCAAAATTTATACGCCGTAATAGATTTCATGAGATGTATGGTGGTTCTGCAATAGAGTAGAAAGTGAATACTTCCACACAACTTTTCAAGGTATGCAAATAAAGTGCGATTTCAAGAGCCGTGTGGTTTAGGGGTACATCACTGATTTTTTAATTTATACTTTACGGAATCAGAAACTTGGTTTGCAGTTACATAATAAATTGCGTCAATTTATGTTTTTCTTAAACTAATGGTCAGGTTGTTGAGAAAACGTCATCCTTCGCCGAGCTTTTTTTCTTAACCATGTACGCCAAGTCGTTGCCGAGCTTTTCTAGTGATACATACATACAGTACTTGTGTGATGCATACGTTGTACTTTTATATAATCGTGATTCGTACTTTTATTATAATAGTAAAATGGTTTTTGAAAACAAAATATTGAGAAAAATGGTATTACTAGAGTTTGGTAATTTTCTGTACGTTTCTGGTAAATTTGCTTGGCTTTTTCATAAAAAGTTATTTCACTTCTTTTGTACGTTTGAGTTGAAAAATTAAAATCTAAATAAAACTATTGTTTGAAAAAAATCACAAATGTTTCGAGGTTAATTAGAATCTTGTAGATAGTGAAACAACCGATAATTTTTTCGAGGGCATTTTTTATTACTTGGCGTTTTTTTTTTACTTGTTAAAGTATTTTAGGGGGATTTCATATCTTTTTGAAACGGAAATACTTCATTTTCTATAGTTATAAACTTAACGTAGTTATAAACTTAACGAGTTTTTGGGCGATTATTGATAACAATAAGATTATCTTAACGTATTAATTGAATTTACAAATTGAGAAATGTTTTTGTTGTCCAGTTGAAACAGATTTACAGTCACTAACAAAACCTCAGTCAAGCACACGCCAATATCGTCGAATTTGACTTCAGTTGGTATTGAAAGTGGAAAATTAACATTTCTCAGTGTTAATTTATTATTAAATTAGCCGCTTGTAAGGCTAAACTTGTACGATATGATCTAGACTTGTAAATTTACGATTCGCCCATTTTGGACTAATTTTTTGTCTGACGGTCCATCCAGTAATACCGTAAAATTAAATAATGTTTTGTTTTGAATAAATTATGAATAAGGGAAAATAAATATTCATGTGTTTTACAATTTTCATCAACAGTAAGCCCTGAAAAGTAACTTTATAAACTTTATTTTTCAAACCACCCCAACATATTTTTTCCATTTCTTTATTTTTATTATTATAGACAGTAATCTTTGTGAAAATTTAACTTGTCTAAGACTGTGTGAAAATGTTGTAACGATCTGTTCAGCATGAAAATAAAAAAAATTTGGGCTATTAAAATGAAAAAGTTTTTGATGCATCTTACAATACAAACTTCAACGTCATCAATTTGTATACAATAGAAAGTACCGCACCTACCGATCATAATCGTGGTCGAGAAAAAAAGCAAAAATACTTGTTTAAACAATTATTTTTGCATTACTTTTACCGTTGATTTTTGCAGCGCGTACGCAACAATCATATTTGCTGAGGGGTACAGAAAGTACCGCGCTTACCGATCACAATGGTGGTCGAGAATAAATTCTTTAATGGTTTAAACAATTTTTTACGCATTGTTTTTGCCGTTATGTTTTGCAGCGCGCAAGCAATAATCATATTTGCTGAGAGGTACAGAAAGTACCGCACCGACCGATCACAATCGTGGTCGAGAAGAAATGCTTTAATTATTTACACAATTATTGTCGCATTATTTTTACCATTGAGTTTTGCAACGCGTAAATAGCAATCATATTTACTGAGAGGTATAAGAAGTACTGTATCTACCGATCACAAACGTGGTCGAGAAAAAACAAATTGATAATTGTTGAAACAATTATTTTTGAATTATTTTTTACCGTTATGCTTTGCAGCGTGCAAACAGCAATCATATATACTGAGAGGCAATCATATATGCTCAAATTACCGTATCTACCGATCACAATCGTGGTCGAGAATGAACGCATTCATAATTGTTTAAACAATTATGTTTGCATTATTTTTATTGTTAGGTTTTGCGGTTCGCAAGCAGCAATTTATTTGCCGAGAGGTACTGAAAGTACCGTATCTACCGATCACAATCCTGGTCAAGATAAACGCATTCATAATTATTTAAACAATTCTGGCTGCATTATTTTTATTGTTATGTTTTGCGGCTCACAAGCAGCAATTTATTTGCCAAGAGGTAATAAAAGTACCGTATCTACCGATCACAATCGTGGTCGAGATAAACGCATTGATAATTGTTTAAACAATTATGATTGCATTATTTTTATTGTTAGGTTTTGCGGCTCGCAATCAGCAATTTATTTGCAGAGAGGTACTGGAAATAAGTACCGTATCTACCAATCACAATCGTGGTCGAGATAAACGCATTCATAATTGTTTAAACAATTATGATTGCATTATTTTTATTGTTATGTTTTGCGGCTCGCAAGCAGCAATTTATTTGCCGAGAGGTACTGAAAGTACCGTATCTACCGATCACAATCGTGGTCGAGATAAACGCATTCATAATTGTTTAAACAATTATGGCTGCATTATTTTTACCGTTGGGGTTTACATAGCGCAAGCAGCAATCATAATTGTTAAGAGGTTTGAAAGAACCGTATCTCCCGATCACAATCGTGATCGCGGAATAATGCAAAAATAATTTTTTAAACAATTATTTTTGCATTATTTGTATCGTTACATTTTGCGGCTCGCGAGTAGCAAGCAATTTATTTGCTGAGAGCTACTGAGTGTACCGTATCTACCGATCACAACCGTGATCGAAGAAAAATGCAAAAATAATTTTTTAAACAATTATTTTGCATTATTTTTAGCGTACCGTTTTGCGGTTCGCAAACAGCAATCTATTTGTTGAGAGGTACTGAAAGTACCGTATCTACCGATCACAATCGTGGTCGAGAATAAATGCATTCATAATTGTTCAAACAATTATGTTTGTATTATTTATGCCATAAATGTTTACTGAGCCAATCGCTACACTCAGCAAGGACTCTTTCTGCGAAATTCGTGTTTTTGAATTTCTTGCGAAGTCGGCGTTGAGAAAAGAAAATAAAGTTCTTTCTCGACGCTCACTGTGTTTATGTATTTTTGTGCATGTATATACGCTCACGCGGTGTATATGCGCTCACGCGGTGGGTACGCGCTACGAAGGGGCAGCCCGCGGAAAGATAAAAATCTTAAACCGCGTGCGGCCGACGTAGTAATGCACACCACCATACACGCACACACGCGTTGCGAGACGCAGGAAGGCATTTACATTCTCCCGGTAGGTAGCAGGGACTCGTACGAGTTCTGCCCTACCGACTGCAGCCGGGGCTGCGTCGAAGTCTTGCTGCGGGTACCGTTCCCTCTTAAGGCAATGTGTCACACGTCCAGTCGGTAAAAATCCTACTGCCAAGTTTTCTCCTAGACGGAACATATTTCGGGCAAAAGAAGAGAAAGCGGTTGTTCGTCGTTCAACAGAGCGGAACGTGTTTCTTTTCTTTTTTTCCAAAAATCAACCGTTTCAGAAATCATTGGGAATCTGCAAATCAGCTATCTCTCTCGCACTCATGGCCGCTCGGTCGGTGTGACACTTGACCTTAAAGCCGACAGAGGCCATACATTCGAAGAACCCGACTTTTGACGTTTCTAGCGCGCCATTGTTTGTTTATAGTAGCACCTCTTTGAAGTGAGCAAACAGTGCACTTCAGGCTGAAACGCTAAGCGTTCCCATCATGTTAACGCTTTCCCCAAAAGGACGTATATAGTATAGCTTACGATGCGACCGAATAACTTTATCCCTCCAAGAAAACCGACGAGTCCGGAACGTTCTAAAGTGTTGAAGAATTTTTGTGGTAAAAAAGTCGCTCGGAAATTCGGCTAATATTACGAGATCTCAAGTTTGAGTAGGCGGATCGAAAAATGACCCAAACAAAATCGATAGGAAAAAATAACATTTCATTTGTAAAATATCATTAGATTTTCGATTCGTCTCCGCGTTTTCGCGTAATGTCGATTATAAGTTAAAAAGTCGTCTGCTAAAGCCCATCTTGGCGTATAAAGAGTGCGCGGCGTGTCGTGTCGTGACAGTCGTTTTTTTTTATTACTTGGCGTCGAGACGCTGCCGCGTCTCTTGATATTGTAATTTATTATATATTATCATTGTACTTATTATATCAGACTTATTTCGCAAATGATATATTAATGAATAACGAAACATACTGGTTCGTGGCACTAGCTTGAAATTCACTATCATCGTCACTGGTATCTTCTTCACTTGTGTTAAAATTTTTTAGTTGTTCATTTTCACCCTGTTCGTTTTCATCATTTTTATCGTCCCCATATTCAATCAGTTCTTTCACATACTCAAGATTATTTTCACATTCCGCTTTTTTGTTATTTTCGGGGATTTTGTTCTCCGTCAAACACGACTCTTTCGATTCATGACACATTTTTCGTGCTTCACTGACAGTGTATTCCAACAGCAATTTTTTTCATTTTCCGCGCATTTTTCAGTTCATCATATCGCTTTTGTTTATTCATATTGAGAATACGGTAGGAGTATAAGGGAAAAAATTAGTATTGCACGAAAAAGCGACGATGGACTCTACTGTTTGTTCGCGGTCTGCATCGATACGACACTAAATGGCGACTCGCGAGCAGTTCATAAGATACGTAACGGGGAGTGTTACCGTCCCGTGATCGGTTCGAGCTATCCATGCCAACAGTCGGTTCCTCGTCGTTAGTCGATACTGTCCCGACATTGGCATATTGCGGTATGCCGAGATTAGATATTAACGTAGGACAATTATGGCAGACAGTATTGGCCCACGGTCGGCTCCAGTAGTTCACCCCAACAGTCAGCTCTCCGGGGGTAGCCCATACTGGCCCGACATTGGTATAGTACCGAGTGCCGGGATTAGAAATGAACGTAGGACAATTATTGGCACTCAGTATTGGCCCACGGTCGGCTTCATCAGTCTACGCCAACAGTAGGCCGTAGGCCTTTAACCGGTACTGTCCCTACATTGGCGTAATGTTGGATGCCGGGCTTGGAAAAGAGGATCGGCTAAAAAATGGCAGAACCGTTGTTTCAATGTTGGGCCAACATTGGTTACCAACAATCGGTTAGCCAGTACTGGGCCAGACATCGGCCGTATTGTTCGTGTCGGCAATTTTTTCATGGGCTAGTTCTAATCTGCTCCAGACGCTTCGTGGCGCTAGGATCACTAGACATTGCTTAATTCAAATCGCTATATCTCTGTAACTAGACATTCAAATTCGTGATTTTTTTAACCCACTTTTCCGTATGTTCCTCTGTAATTGAGAATAAAAAAAAATCTGTAGAAAAGTTTCGAAGTTATAGCGCGAAATGTGAAATTTTCCACTGCTCCCCATAAGAACACGTGTAAAATCATAAAATCTTTCATTCCCAATATCTCGAAAACGGAACGGTGAATCCTTTTGAGATTTTGAAGGTAATCATTTAATAGTGTCGTGAATGACTCCTCAAAATAAAATAAAAAATAAAAATCCATAGCCAAACGCCTTGGCGAGACTACTCCCTTAAACACTTTGCCGGCTGTACAATTGGTATTGTATAGAATGCCTAGGTAAAGTATGGAATAAATGATATTTTATACATTGCCTGAAAGTTTTAGGCATTCTATAGAATGCCTATGTATTCTATTTGAATACGATTTGAAACCCCACCCCCTCCGCTGGTGTCCAGCTACGATGGTTTATTTAAAAAATGAATATGAAAGCACGAAAAGAAACTCTGATGCATGAAACAATTGGAATTCATCGAATACGTTATAATTGGCCCGAATACGTTTCATCATATATATCACGATGGAATTCAAGAACGGCGAAATGCTTTGTGAATTTTATCGAGTACCACAAGTGCTTGATCCCTAAAGTTTATGCGTTCTTCTTTTCCCTGGCAGTGCGGAACTCTTTTTATATCAAGCTCGTTTCTCTCGTGACACATACGCGACATTTACGATTACGTTATTGACGAACGCGGGGTCGCGTACGGTTCATTAATATCGCTCAGTGTGTCGTGGCTTTGCCGCACGCGCCCGCGTCCCACAAAGAGCCAGCGATTGTCATAATTCATGTATTTCGCGATGTCAAAGGTTTTTCAATGAAAGAACGTCGCACTTTAACCATTATCCTTTAAGAAGTGACACTCCCATTTTAAGCTGAGAACTGATGTAGCGCCGTCGAAGTTGATTTGCAAACAAATTAATAAGCATTGTTGAAAACCTACAAGGGGTTCTTCAAAATATACACATTGAAAGGATACAAAATGGAAAATCAGAGTTACCCCAATTCTTCCCTCAACAATAATCAATACTAGTTCTATAGATTGCCGATGCGCAATGTAGAAATAAAAGTTGATCATTCATACATCATTGATCATAATGACGTATGAATTTCCACTGAGTAGTCTATGCATAAAAAACAGTTCCGTGATTGATTGACTGACTGTCTGAATAACTGACTGACATATAGACAACGCACAGTCTAAACCGCTGAAGACAAACATGAAATTTGAAAGATATGTTCCTTAGAAGGTATAAAGGTGCACTAAGAAAGGATTTTTTCGAAAATCAACTCCTAAGGGGGTGAAATGGTGTGCAAAAGTTTGTATGGAAAATTGTATTCCTTGCGTGTATGAACTTGAAGCTTGGTATAAAGGCTCTTCAAAACAAATAATAAAATGCACCGACACTGGCAAATGTGCAATCGGGGTTCGGCTCCGACGGTACTTCGAGTTAAGCCGCGTTCTGCATGGCCAATACTCGGAGCGGTGACCACTTAGCCATGCACCAACTGGCGCATCAACCAGTGAGAGAAAGGCCAGTTCTTCTCATACCTTGGTGTATATACTTGAGTGAAAGGCTGTGCACCAGAGAATAAGAAAAATATGGGGCCGTCTATACTGGTACGGGTTTTCCACAGTTTCCCCATGCTTTCCGCAAATGCAGTATAGTGCAGCTTAAGACGGCTGTGAACGCAACGGAAGTTAATGAAAGGAAGCAACCGAAAGTTAATAAAAGGAAGGAAACAGAAGGAAATAAATAGTAAAACGCATGTTTTAAGATTTTTCAAAACAACCCCTAATTAGGAGTGCAACAAGGTGTTATGGGAATAGTTATGCGAAGTTTGCATGGGAAAATCGAATTCCCTGCTTTTATCTCAATAAAGTTCGGAAGATATGTTCCTTAAAGGGCGTATAGGTGCACTAAGAAACGATTTTTCGAGAATCAACCCCTAAAAAAATGAAATGGGATGTAAACGTTTGTATGGAAAATGGTATTCCTTACGTGTAACAACTCGAAACTGGGTATAAATATTTTTCAACACAAATAATAAAACCCATATGATATGATTTTTTATAACAACCCCTAATAATTCGACTAGAAATGTAGCTACGGAGCAGACTAGGGCCGGGTCCGGCATGCCGTATCCCATACTACGGCACTGTACAGACTGCCGGATCATGACATTACTAGGCGTCAAACGCTTTTCAGTATTCGGCCGAGTAGCCTTCCTACTCCCGTACTACGGTTTCACTGATCCGGTCGACATCCGGCACAGAGCAGGCGTGCCGTAACACGGCGCCCATGACAACCATGTTACGGCGGCATATAGGCTAACTTCGGCCTGTTCAGGGTGCCTTTTTACTCCCGTACTACGGTTTTCACTGAACCGGTCGACATCTGGCACAGAACAGGCGTACCGTAACACGGTTCCCACGGCAGCCATGTTACGGCGACATAAAGGCTACCTTACTTCGGCCCAGCCCCCTGACACAGCCGCCTCGACACAGTTCACGGATTGCCCGTCATTGTTACTGCTGAATTGCGTCACATACAGCGCTAGTATTTATCTCAACTGACACTATATATATTGCAGTCCAATCAATATATGCGATATACTGAGTGCACAAAAATGAGGATTTTTATTTCGCTAATTATTATTGTTAATTATTTACATGCCCAGTAATTATGGAGTAGGAATTTATCGTGAATTTGTTTGGGTTTGTTTACCACTCTGATTACTTTTCCATTAGGATCCAAATATTCGCGTTGCCAAAGAATTTCGTTGCTCCGAAAATGTTTTTCGCAAACTGCTGCTCCAGCTTTCACGGAACCGTTCTCTCGCCTCATAGTACTTTTTCACAGTTTTTCACTGTCTACATTCTTCGGAATAATAAAAAAAGTGCACTTTTTCCGGGTTTGACGTGTACCCTGAGGTACAGCCCGGTACGATGCACTTCGGCATATTAAACCTAAACACTTTTCGCAGTTCACAGTTCTCTCGGTCTACGTAATAAGTGAAAGTCGAAAAAAGAGCTAACTCTCGAACCACTAACTTGAAATTTTTTTATTTACGGATACTCCATATAAAAAAATAGGCTCACAAAAATATCGTAAATAAATCGTGTTTACGAGTTTTGAGCGCGCATGCGTGAAACAAGCCGTTCAGATGACTACTAGCACTACGAAGCGACCTGTAGTGGAATTAAAAAACCCGGATAAAACGCGAAGCATTCATCGCAATAGGAATAGTATCAAGTGTCAGGTGGCTGCTTCAGCCTGTTCAGGGTGCCTTCTTACTACCGTACTACGGTTCCATTGATTCGGTGGACATCCGGCACTGACCAGGCGTTGGACATTCGGCACTGCCTTACGGTATTCCAAACCGCAGCTCGATAGTAGTCTGATCAGTCTTCAGGCTGCCGGATCAAAATTTCTAGTCGGGAAGCGATGCAACTTAATGCAGTTTCTATGGGCCAAATTCCACAGGGGTGGAAGCTAGCGATGAAATAAACAGTAATAATTCATTCATCATCATTATCATCGCTTACTTGCACGAGGCGATTTTTTCGGGGCTAGTCGATCGATCGGGTGGACGATTGCAGATGTGGGATCATGATTAAATAATAACCGAAGCGACCGACCGGCGGCGAGGCTGAATATGATTTTCGTACACCTATATGTAGGTTTGCCAATGTTGTCGCAGATCATTCGTTTGCCTTGACGCGTAACATACTTTTGTATATAAATATATATCTATATATATTAAAGCGTGTCACATGGACAATTGTGCCCGTGATAATGCCACTTACACGCGGTCATATCGAAGAGCCGGCCCTGCACGAAGCGTTCACCTCTCCTCAACGCGCTCTCTCACCAATACCCGCAAACGCACATCAATGTGTGCATGCAGCCGAGTCACTGGGGGGTCTATGTACATGCGTGTACATTGACACACACGTATGCGTGTATGTAGGCATATGTACATACATATATATGAGGAAAGGTGATTTTTAAGGACAGTCGACTTCAAGGATTGTCCTCAACCTAACCCATTGTCCGCATACTCAACATTATATAAGCTCAAATGTCTTTCAAATCACATTTAGGTAAACGTTAACATATAAACGTCATTTCAAGCATCGACCTCAAAACAGCTAGACGTGGTGATGTCAACATTACATAGATATAACGGGTTCAAAGCAGTCTTTCTTCATACATATATATATGTGTGTGTGTGTATATATATGAAGCTGCGTGGACACACACACACGCACACACATCAATATGAAGCTGCGTGTGCACAAAGCTAGAGATTCGTGTACCGTTGAGTCTGCAGCGACGAGAGAACCCATCGGCAGTCTGCTCTGACGCGTTGCGTGACGCTCGAAACTTTTAAACCTGTTGCGCTTGTCGATCACCTCGTGCTAAACCCGCGTCTCTCGTGTTCCGTATTTTCCTAGGCATGTTCTTTTTTTTATTCCCTTGTTGGTTCTTTCGGTCGCGGTAATACGTTTGACAAAACGACAATAGGATCGGTTGACGTTTATCGATTCGATATAGAAGATCGGGTTCGGGTCTCATTGAGACGAAAAGAATAGTACGGCGGGGCGGGCGCGGGGCTGGAGCACTTCCGGTGTGCTTATCCGCCTCGGCGATCGTGGAGATCGCTTCCGGTGCGCACAACGATAAGGCCCTTTTTTTAGATCCATTGCGAGACAGTGCGCGTGTGCGAAATCGGGAAAACACGATCGTGACGAGAAACTGAAAGGTGTGAAAAAAAAACAAATGGCGATCACTTGTGGCACGTTTACGATTTCAATGCTCGCGAGGCATTCTGTTGAAGGAAAAAAATGATAAATGATAAGAGAATACCGATATTTGGCGAACCCAGGACGATTTTTTTCTTTTCTTTGATCGTTTCCTCCTTTCCGAAGGATTTTCTTTTTGCCGCGCGATCATCGTTTCACGGCTTGTCGATTTTTACAGTTCTTCAGCTCTTCTCTATTTCAACATTTCTCTTTCTATTCCTATGTTTCTTTCTTTTCCTTGCCTTTTCGCACACGTTATTTTTCGAGTCAATATATATGTATATACATAAGTATGTGTACGAAGTGATTGCGCGGAGCGTAGTAGAAACCGAGAACGGATATTCGAAGCGTGAGAAAATCGGCTGGACTGACCGGCACGCTGGCATAACTGCCAGCACGACTGGCACGGATACAGACATTAAAGTCATCATCAGCGGGGACGGGCGCGATGTTACTACACGATAAAACGACGACGCGTGTGTATGCAACGAAATATAGGCTCGTGTGTAAGCCACACTCTGTCGTATACGCAACAATCGAGGAGAGTCCCTGGTATCAAAGAGTTCACTTCAACGGGGGCTTTTGTCGTGTGGTCTCGTCTCTGGTGCAAGAGAGATTGACCATTTTATGAGCTACCTCTCTCTCTCCCTCTCTCTCTCTCTCTCTCTCTCTCACTCTTTGACTATCTGCATCGCTCTCGGCCTCCCTCAGTCTGTCTCTGTAGAGTCGCGGGTCCGGTCAGTACCAGACAGACCTACTCAACTCGATGATTCGTCCAGAGGACCGCGCCGCCGCTATTACTTTATAGTACACGTATATATATATATATATATATATTGGGCAAGAAAAGTTTGAACCTGCTATGTCTATAAAATGTTGATTATTAATGCATTTAGCTATTTCGGGAATGGTCTTTGAAGCAAAATGTCTTCAAATTCACTTTTCTCTACATTTATGACTTTGTATGTACATGTATGTACATGTGTAAAATCGACACAAGAACTGTAAGGGCAGATCCGTATAAAAATACGTAGTTCCCATGCAGAAATTTGTTGGGAAGTCTGCAGATCCTAACATATCCTTATACCCATGTTGAAATTTAAGTCGGGAAAAGTACTGTCCCTAATCTGCCTTTCCTAGATAATATCAAGCCATCAGGTGAAACTGAATCAGGTTCGCCATGTAACAGGTCTTAGGCCTGACTGACGAGGAAAGGGATCGGAAAATCACCGTGAAATTACGAGAAAAGTGATAGTGTACTGACAGGGCCATGAGAAATAAACCAGTGGATAAAAAATGATCAAGTACTGGAAAAGGGCTTTTGGCGATATACTCGAGTAAAATAAATAGTATCAGGTCGTACTGATACTTATTATTTCACAGGTATCACAAAATCATAAGCAAATGTGCACGCCGTGAGTATAGCACTTCTGTTCGTGATATAACAACGGGTCGAAGTTTTATCGTTGTAGGACGGTACCTTAGTTACGAGAGGAGCTTCGCTCGAAACCACCTGGCGGATTGTTGGGGAAATACATAGGGGGTAATATCAGTTTTTGAAATCAATATTTCCTGACAAGGTGACGTTGATTTTAAAAACCACGAACCACCTTCTTTACTTTTTGTCTTATCAAAGAATTTGGTTATTCGTTATGTTCAAATTAATACTTGTTGTAATACCATTTTTTATGATGAGCATTTTTATTCTCATAGATTATCATCGATGAAAAAAATGCTTATAATGGTGAATAGAATTACAACAGATGTATCATTTTCATCCTAATCAATTATAAACATCTTTTATGGGGTAAAAAGCAAAGCAGCTTTAGACAGTTCTTAAAGCTTCCGTTTTCAAGAAATTTCAATGTTCTGGCCGGCTGTAGATTACGTGAAAGTGTACTTGCTCGCAACGTATTTCAGCCGGAACATTGCAATTTCCGAACATACAGTGTAAGCCATAAAAAACGATTTTGTGATCTTCCCGGTCTGTTCCATGAACGGACCGGGAAGACTGTTCTACTCGTGCAGAAATGTGACCGGGCATTCCCTACTTTGTGTCGTGCCCTGGCCAGACTTGCCTCGTCTAATTCACCTGACCGGGCCCTTTCGTGGAACAGACCGGAAAGATCACAAAATCGTTTTTCACAGCTTACACTCTGTGTTTGGAAATTACAATGTTCTGGCCGGAATACATTGCGAGCAAGTTCAAGTACGAGCAAGTTCTGGCCGGGTATTCATTACGTATCCACGTAATGAATACCCGGCCAGAACATTGAAATTTCCTGAAAAGTGGAGCCCGACTTGAAGAGCAGTGTAAAGCTGCTTTGCTTTTTACCCCATCAAATATATTGATAATTTATTAGGATGAAACTAATACATCCGTTGGGATTCTTTCACCATTATAAGCATTTTTTCCATCAATGCTAAAATACGAGAATGAAAATGCTTATTATAAATAATGGTATTACAACAAGTATTAAATTGAACATAACGAATAATCAAATTATTTAATGAGACAGAAAAGTGAAGCAGGTAGTTCGTGGTTTTTGAATTCGAGGTCGCTTTGTCAAGAAATATCAATGAATGATAATATAAATGAATGAAATGACATTACCTGAATGAAACGCCACATGAGAATTCTTACTACGTTCGAATCGAAAATATGTGAAAAGTCACGAGACAAAAACTCGGCGTGTCCAAACATAACCTGTACGCTTCGTGAGCGTGTACGCGTGCGCTGAGATTATGAGAAAGTGCAATAAAATAAATAACAAGCTATAAGTACAATGGATTTTCGGTGATGCGATTCAAATCGATTTGGAAAATATACTGTTTTCAAGCAATTTATGCTTTTTCAAGCTAATATTTATACTTTTTTAACATCCACTCTGTTTGTATCTGACTGACTAACTCATGCCCAGCCTAAACCGCTAAATGTAGAAACGTAAAATTTGAAGGGCATATTGGGTTTATGATGTAAACACCATTTAAGAAGGGGTTTTTTTCGAAATTCAACCCCTAAGGGGAGAAAAGGGGAATTTCTTTAAAACCTGGTCGGATTTACTCGAAATTTGGTATTCGTGCTTCTTGACTCAATTAATGAAATACGTATTTCAGCGCTTTTTGAAATTCAGCCTAAGGGGAGAAAGGGGAGTGGCAAAGTTTGTATGGAAATTTAAAAAAAATCTGGTCGGATTTACTTTAAATTTGGTATTCGTGCTTCTTGACACAATTAAGGAAATTTCAGCGTTTTTGGAAATTCATTCCTTAAGGAGAAAAGGGGGTAGCAGAGTTTGTATGATAAACGTTAAAACAGTTCTGTGACTGACTGACTGACTGACATATAGACAACACACAGCCCAAACCGCTGAAGATAGAAACATGAAATTTGGCCGATATGTTCCTTAAGAGGGGAAAACCCTTTAGACGCCCGAAAATGAGTCATTTTTCATGATTTTTTTAAAGGTGATAGAATAATCGCATCATTTTAAAATTTTGACATTATTTTATTACAACTATCAAGTGTTAAAAAAAATTCTTCTATACAAAACAAAATGGCGGCGTTATGAGGTATTCCTTTAGGCGTCTATTGCGTGATATCGAAAAGTACTCTATTTGTCTGATTTTTTCTATTGATCCAAAACAGAAATCAAACATATTTTTCGATTATTGACATGTGTAGGAGAAGGATATACCAATAAAAATATAAAAAAGTAAAGAATTAAGAATTAGGTAGGCTTTTAAATCAAATTTTCATACTTTTGACCATTTTTTCGACAATTTTTACCCCAAAGACGTAATTTATTTACACGATAACCTTAAAACTTTAGGTATATCTTTCCGATAATGTTATAGTGAGAAACCTCCCAAAATTTCAGCCAGATCGATCAATAAGTTTTTGAGCTACATGTGCTAAATTTTGAGCTAAACATGAGCAGTTTTTGAAAATGGAGTTTTAAGATGATCGCGTTCAAAGTTTCCCTAGTTCACAGCATGCGGCCCCGGCGCACTCTCGACTATGTGCTATAACTTGGTCAATATTTTATATTTCTATTTTCCAGTATACTCTCGATATATTACACTTTCGAAATATGTGAAAAGAAAAAATCGATTTTTCGAACATTGTAAAGGGTTTTCCCCCCTTAAAAGGCGTAGAGGTGCACTAAGAAAGGATTTTTCGAAATTCAACTCTAAGGGGGTGAAATGGGATGTAAAAGTTTGTATGGAAAATTATAATCCTTGCGTGTACCAATTTGAAACTCAGTATAAATATTCTTCAGAACAAATAATAAAACGCATATTTTAGGTTTTTTTTAAAACAACTCCTAATAAGGTGTGCAACTGTTAATGAAACTTCTATGGGCCAAATTCCACGAGGGCGGAAACTAGTATCTATATAATTTGTTTAAAAAATTCAACGTACACAATGGGAAGAGATCCATCAAGACTGGTATCAGGTTCTGTTCGATAATGTGGTCATCCTTTAGGATTCGAATAGGATTTGTACATTGATTTGCAATGTGGAATCCCGATGAAAATCCAATATACGAGCATTACGTTTTAATATAGGGATTGATTTAATGCAATGGCCCATTGGATCCCTATTAGGAAGTAGGAACAAGTATGAGAATTCAATTGGATACGTACGGAAATTTCTGCACGGATATATTTGATTTACTGGAAACTGTGAATGCCAAATACGGATACCTTGAAGAAAAAAAAACAACAATTTTTCCGCTCTGTCACTGTAACCCTTGTTCTTTTCGACAGTGGACGATCGATTTTAAGTGCGATATCGCAAGGCACTCCGGGCAGGGCGAAGAAAAAAAATGGTGCTTATTAATCGTCGAAGAATCGAAATTTAAAGGAACTTTCACGCTTTTTTTTTGGCCTCCTTGCGATGGAGCCGATCCCGCACGAACTTGATGAATTTATGAATTTTCGTTACGCGGGCCACGAGAGTGAAATCGGTTAAGCGGACAGCGTGTTTTTCTCCTCGGGACACTCTCGTATAAATTGTGAGATTGAAGGGACCCTCCCCCCGACACGGCCGTGTCACGTTCGCGTGTGCGTATATACACGCGTATATAACGACACAGAAAGTACGCGCATATATATATATATATATATATATATATATATATCTATAGTCGTGTATGTAAAACGGCGAGGGGTGCGCGAATCATCGAACTCGATTGCCTCGTGCGTCAAAAGTGAAAGAAGAACGAGGTTTTGTATATATACGTAGAGGGGAAGAGAGAAAGAAAGAGAGAGAGAGGGAGAGAGAGAGAGAGAGAGAGAGAAAGGTTATTTTTTGTTTCTCCGTTTTTGCCGAGACGTTACACGTTTGCCCGCGAGCACGACCGCGTTTATGTGTGCTCTGGCCACCCGCTCTCGCCAGTATCAGAAGAAGAGAGAACGTGGGAACTGAATTAAAATCTCTTCCCTTTTCACTGTCCTTCTGCCTTTCTCATCTTCTCTCGCTCTCCTGCTCTCTCTCTTCCTCTCTCGCTCGCTTCTGCCAACGAGGAAGAAGAAGAAGAAGAAGAAGAAGAAGAAGGAGAATGCCGCAAACGCTACTGACACGAGCAACCGTGTACACAACCCGAGCTCGTAACGCACACGACAACAACGCGCCTCGTACTCGTTTCCTCTCCTCGCTCCGGTATCAATCAACCACGATCGACATTCGTAAGGTGAGGCGATCATCATCATAGCCTTGTTCGCATGTTCTAACCGGATATTACATTCACTTGCATCCTCGTTGAAATTGTTTCTTCTTTTTATTCATTGAAAGTTTTCGTACAATTTAAAGGTGTCGATCTGTGGGCAGCTAAAGTTAAATCGATTTTTGTAATTTTGTTTATTTGAGGCAGTAGTCTCGCCACAGTCACGTTGACAAGTACATTCTCCGCTCAATCGATGAAAGCTTCGAAATATTGCGAAATATCGTTATAATGTAGGTTGTACATCTTATCGGGATGTTAAAACTGATAAAGTAATGATAAAAACCGCCTAATATAATGTTTATCTAACCCTCACTTTTGTATCAGACTATCCATTCCGGCTACTAATACGTAGATACTCTGCGTATACGAATATGCACACACACTACTGTAATCTAGTTCTAGTCTGCACCAGGCGCTTCGTGGAGCTAGCGGCGCTAGACATTGCTGAATTTAAATCGCTATATCTCTGAAACTAGACGGTTAAAATTCATAATTTTTTTTACCCACTTCGTCATATGTTCCTCTGTAATTGAAATTAAAAAAAAAATCTGTAGAAAAGTTTGGAAGTTATTGCGTGAAAAGTAAATCCATGAAATCTTTGATTGCCAATATCTCGAAAACGGAACGGTGAAACCTTTTGAAATTTTGCAGGTAATCATTTAATAGTGTCCTGAACGAGTCCTAAACTTTAAAAAAAAAATCTATAGAAAAACACCTTGGCGTGACGACTACCTTAAAGAACGGCTTGTTTTAAAACCTTGAGAAAAAGGTATGGTATGCCATACATTTATAAATATGGTCAAAGATATATCTTCGACCATATTTTAAACATGTTTTATATTTCCCTGAGAGGACAAGAATATTTTATAGCCATTGTTACTGCCCAAAATATAGTACTGCTTATTGATATTTTAGCAATTGCCTTGGGGCAACTGCTAAAATATGAACAAGCAGTACTATATTTTGGGCAGCAACAATGACTATAAAATATAATTCGGGTTACCATACACGGAGAGAACTGAATGTTAAAAATTACCGTGCAGTAACGGTCACCAGATGACAACCCTGAAATTTCGCTTATTATTACTGAGTAAACACACAGATTTTTACGAAAATAAAATAAAATTTCTTCTTCAGATAGAAAATTTTACCAGATTTTCTAGTAAATTTTGATGTGTAACAAAATACGCAAAACTTAAATTTTAAAAATATATAATATCAGCGAAATTTTACTGTGCATTTTATTATTTTATGCCTTTCAAAAATGTTTATAAAAAAGTATCGTCTTTATAACAGTTATTTTAAGATTTATTATAAAATTTAATGAGTGTTATAGGAAAATGTATTGTGCTCTCGGTAAAAATTATCGTGCGCGCTACCCTTCTTGTATAGTAAAATTTTAGCTACGTATTTGAAATTTTCTGTAACGTGAGTTAAAAAAAACTTGTCGCATACGAATTATTATGCTTTTCTCACTTGTCACCACATTGAAATATATCACGGTCATTTTTACCGTGAAATTCACGACAAAAATTACTTTTTAATTCTCTCCGTGTACGTCCGGATGTGTCCGAACATGTCCGGCTTTTTGGCTGCCTGACCGGACTTTTCATTTGGCGAACTTTGTCCGGAGGTTTTACTTTTTAAAGTTGTTAGTAACAAAGTTGGGGTCAAGGTTGGCAACCTTGGAAGATCAAATTATCGTAGCAGGGCCGTAAAATTATGGTGCACCCAAAAAAATTATAGTATCTCGCATTTTGCAGTTAAAACTATAAAAAAAAATTCATAGGGTCCACAATCATTATTTTGAGATAAAATAATTCTTTTATTTTCCCAAAATAACAAAAAAATAACGTCATTTCAATATTCACACTTCGTGTGATTAGTTTTTGTTATAATAGTGGTCTTCAGTCTTTTTAACAACATACATTTTAGAAATTAAAATTTAAAAAAATAAACAAAATTTGAAGTATAAAATACGGATTATTTCCTCTTATTACAAACATAAAAACGACCCCTTGGGCTACCAGCTACCACATTCGTGTATCAACGCGTCGGCACTGAGATGAACGTAGAGTGGGGGTAGCGCGCAATGATTTGCAGTAGGAGTGTGGGGGTGAGATGTCTCGCTATCATTTCGTTGAATGTCAACTGCCAAGACAATTCCTAGTCATTAATGTCGCTACAGTCGCAAGCAGACGAATTGCGCGCGCTCTTTCTCTCTCTAGGAGGTAAACCAGAACACACTTCTATCGTGCCACGGCAGTTGCCGAATATTTCATTTTTTTTCCCAAACAGCAGCTCCCAACAAAATCATCGAAGCTTTGCATTGCATAGTACAAGCGTTATGTTACATAGTACGCATGGCCAAATTATGTGATACCTACTATAATTATGTTACGGTTGCCAACCCTATTCGGGATAAGGTTCCGAAAAACTCCCCCTCTGATCGAGCTGAAATTTTGCACAGACCTTCCTTTTAGTATTCTAAGAGAACGCCTAAAACGATTTTTGGCAACTAGCAATAGTTTTCGAGATATCGAATTTTATACGTTATTTATTTTACTGCATTCCTACTATACACGGAGAGAATTAAATGTTAAAAATTACCGTGCAGTAACGGTAACCAGATGACAACCCTGAAACTTCGCTTATTATTACTGAGTAAAACACAGATTTTCACGAAAATAAAATAAAATTTCTTCTTCAGATAGAAAATTTTACCAGATTTTCTAGTAAATTTTGATGTGTAACAAAATACGCAAAACTTAAATTTAAAAAATATATAATATCAGCGAAATTTTGCTGTGCATTTTATTATTTTATGCCTTTCAAAAATGTCTATAAAAAAGTATCGTCTTTATAACAGTTATTTCAAGATTTATTATAAAATTTAATGAGTGTTATAGGAAAATGTATTGTGCTCTCGGTAAAAATTATCGTGCGCGCTACCCTTCTTGTATAGTAAAATTTTAGCTACGTATTTGAAATTTTCTGTAACTGTTAAAAAAACTTGTCGCATACGAATTATTATGCCTTTCTCACTTGTCACCACATTGAAATATATCACGGTAATTTTTACCGTGAAATTCACGACAAAAATTACTTTTTAATTCTCTCCGTGTATCTATACCGAAGAGGCTCAGTTCTGGCTATACCTATATATGTGATCGCGCTCTCCGCTTTGTGCGAATCTATGTCTATCTAAGTTTCGCTGCTTAAGGTAGTACTTTCCAAAAATGGTCGCAGACAGAAAATGGCATTCTTAACACGCTTTGCATAGGGCACGTGATATAATTTTCCACATATCAACTGATAAGCAAAAAACCCCGAGACAGGAAACGAAAAAAAAAACTGAGAAATTATAAACAAGGACTTGAAGATGATTAGAAAAAAATCACCACTTTATACCGCAAACTTCCCAAGTTATAAATGTTCAAACTATGAAATGCATGATGTAATGCTAGTTTGTAATTTCGTTCACTTCCACAATGCGTCTCCCAATCGGTTGTTCACTTTGTTCAGCGCGACCGCCGTCACTTTGTCTCATTTTCTGTATTTTTTTTTTTTCATTTGGCAAAACTATAACCGTTTTTCTACATTTTTTTTCTTATGAAACGTCCTTTTTACCGCGCTCGATGTTGATTCATTTTGTAAAATTGTTAATTCGTACAATGCACATAGAGCACAAGCTGTCAACGAAGCGACTATAAGTAAGGTTAGAATGGTATAGAATAGCTTCAGCTGGCGAGCGGCATTGCCACGCTTACGAATCCGATGCTCGATGTATGTGTGCAACTCGTCCGTATACACAAACTTTTTGAGTGTGATAGGGGCATTAGATGAGCGTTGCTAAAAGTTTTCGACTGCAGCCAAGAGGACTTGTTCTAATAATCCATCTCAATTTAATCATTATGTCATGTTTGGACTTTTGAATGGTAAGATATTATCCATATGTACCTTGAAAATAGTTTAATTCGTGAATTTCTGGAAATTTCCGGAGACATGAGTCGCCGGAAATCGTGCTGTGGTTTTTTTTACCATGAAAATGATCTATGTGAAAAAACCCAAATTACGTTTCTGGCTATATCTCAAGATTCCACGCACTTCATGATTTCACACGCACACCCGAGGCATAATAGAACTGTGCGTTGCGTCGAATACTGGTGTGAGCGCGAGGCACCTTAGGTGTGCTTGGGGAATCGTGGGACGCGTGAATCGTGGGACTGGTGTGGGCGCGGACCATCTCGTGTGTGCCTGTGCAATAGTGGGGTGAGTGGACTACTGGTATGGGCGCGGGGCACATCGGGCGTGCGTGTGCGGAACCGTGGGGTACGTGGAATACTGGTTTTTTGATAGTTTTAGAAATTTTGCCATATAAATTTCACCATGCCTCGGCATGGTCAATTAGTATGGAAGACAATTTGTACAAATTGTACGTTGCATCCTTAGTGAAAAACTTCAGCGAAGAATCATGCAAGATCACCGCGGATAAAACAAATAAAAAGTAAGCGCTATATCAAGCAGTGAAACTCCTAGTAAGCCTTAGTTAGTGACCGGCCCCGAAGCGATGGAGGGGGAGAGCTATCGCGTTAGCTGGACGAAGATCCGCACAAAGCAGAGAGCACGATCACATATGTAGGTATAGTCAGAACTGAGCCTATTCGGTATAGATATAGTAGAAGCGTTGTAAATTAAATACCTTTTAAAATTCGATATCTCGAACACTATTGCTAGTCTCCAAAAATCCTTTTAGGAGTTCTCTTAGAATATTAAAAGGCACATCGGTGCAAAATTTTAGCTCGATCAGAGTAAGGAGTTGTGAGGCAACTTACCCAAAAATACTCATGTATAAGAACTTTGAAATGTAGGACTTTCACAGTAAAAAAAGTCGCGCGATTTTCAACAATTTAACAGGCTAGATGTGGTTTTTTTTTGCGAGTCGTAAAATCTCCGGACTTTTCCACGAGGGTTCGGTTTTTTGTCCGGACTTTTTAAATTCGGATACGGTAATCCTATCCAAGATTCTAATAGTGAACAGGACTAAAATATATATACATTGGTAACAATGTTGCTCGTGATTTGCGACAATGTTTATAGTGATTTAGATTATAAATACGTCTACTGAATATATAGAATATTTCATAAATCCAAAATAAATTAAAAAAATATTCAATTGAGAGTTCTGCCTCAACGATTTTTTTATTATAATTCATAATTTTATCATTTTTCATCATAAGTAATTCATTTACTTCGTAAAATGATTTCTTTCGAAGAAAATGTTTCGCCTACACATGGAATCGAGCCTACAACCTACCTACCTATCTTCTGCCTATACTACACACGCTGCCAGTATGCTATCGGGTACCTATGTTATTCTAATCGGAGATTTGAGATAACATACAAAAGTAATTCCGACTGTACGTCCGAATAGCTGTTACCTCCGGTATAGGTGAAATTTTGCACAGTTCTTTTTGTTTATAATCTAAAGTGGCGTGCAAAAGTTTCGGGTCATCCGATTTTTTTAAATAAAATGATAAAATATTTATTTTCTGAACTCGTTAATCGTTTCAAATTTTTAAGAGAGCTCCGATATGAATGCGTGATATATTATTTTTTTGTATAGCGTATTATTTGTGTACAGAGTCGAACGAGTTTCGTCGGTGTGCAAAAGTATCGGGCCGCTATCACGCCCGGCTTCATACGCACAGTCTGTTTGCATTTCCTTTCGTACTAGTTTCAAAACATGCATGACAATGAACAATCAGTATTATTTCTGCCGTAGTGGCGAAACACACTAATATTGACGTCCGTAAAATCATGCTATAACTTTCTCCAGAAGGAAAGAGATCTCGCGATACGTTCAATCGTATTATTCGTAAATACAAATTAACAAATTCATTGTGTGACAAAAGTCGGAATGGTAGACCGCGAAAAACTACGGAATCCGTTGACAAATTTATAATAAGGAAGTGCGTTATAGATAGAGAGAGAATTACGTAGTGAAAATCGTGCAGATATTACTCGGCGTATAGTGTTCCGACGTCTGAAGGCTGTAGAACTGATTGGACGCGTTGGTGTAAAAAAAGCACTCATCAGTAAAAAGAATCAAAAGGTCAGATTGAATTTTGAAAAAAAAAAGTATCAGCATTGGACAACATTGGACAGCATCAGGTCGGCGGAAAGTGCTTTTTTTCGGCGAAACCAAATTTCAATTATTCGGAAATGATGGAAGTACGTGAGACGTCCAACAGGTACCAGATTCAATGCAAGGTATCAAATTCCCACCGTAAATCATGTTGGCGGAAACATTAAAGTTTGGGGAGCATTTTTTGGCGACGGCGTTGGTCCGCTGGTAGAAATTCAAGGCAATATGGACGCCACATTGTACGTAATTGTGGAATCATTCAGCGACGTGAGTGGGAAAACTTGCCACAAGCACGGATTTCACAATTTAGCGTCCATGTCTCTTCGATGTGCCGCTGCTATCGCTGCTAAGGCAACAAAGTACTGAGTCCAATAAAAAAGGTCGAATCTCGTTTTGTTATTTTCAAAATGTTTTGTTATGTTTTTCACACGCAATAGAATGTGGCCCATTACTTTTGCACAGTCGTTAAATCAAAAGTGTTAGACAATCAAATACTTATGAACAATATCAAAGTAGGGGAAGGTGGGGCACAGTGTGGCACTTTTTTCTAACGAATTTTTACTCTTACCAAAGTAGTATGATTAGAAAAAAAGGTCATAATCGATTTTATAGACCTCCGGGCGTACAATAAAGCTACCATATTTTTGTGCAAAAAGATTAAAAATCCTAAAATAATGGGATCGAAAAAAATTTGCAGGTTCGCTCATTGTGCCCCACGGGTGGGGTACAATGTGTCAGATATCTGGGTACAGTGTGTCGAGTGCTGCAAAACGTAGGGTACAACGAGCCGGTTGAAACTCTTATATTTTCCTAACATAGATAACAGATTTTCATACACACCGATAATTTCACAACGGGTATTATATTTGCCAATAACAATGGGAGTTGACTCATTGTGCTCAACAACTTGATGACACATTGTGCCCCAAACAAATCCCCCACAAAATTTGACGTTTTCCTGGCGAGCGAATTTTTTTTTTTCGAGGCTCAAATTAATTTTGTATTTTTATCAATTCTTTTTGCGCTGCTATTGACTTTCTTTTAGGCCAGCCGAAACTGAATATAAATTACGGTCCACCACAAAAAGTTTCGGTTTTTACGAGCTACGAAACTCTGAGAAATCGCATGTTTTTGGCAGTTGCCCGTGACACATTGCGCTTCTTCGGAGCGTCGTCTCTTCTTTGTTTCCTCATTGGGAGTCGACTCATTGTGCCCCACAACTCGGCGACACATTGTACGCCACTAGTAAAATATTTGATTATTGACGAAAATAATTATTACCTAAACTATGAATGGAAAAACATAAGTCACCGAATGAATCAAAAATAATAAAACTATCGATTAGGACCGAAAACCCGAGCCGCTACAGAAAGTGTCGTTATATTTTACGTTTTTCCGGCGAGCGAAATATTTTTTTTCCAAGCCTCAAATCAATTTAAAATTTTTATTAATTCTTTGTGAGTTGCTATCGGCTTTCTTTTAGGCCTGACGAAACCAAATATAAATTGCGGTCCGACACATAAAATTTCAGAATTTACGAGCTACAAACCTCCGAGAAACCGCATGTGGCTCACAGTGCCGCGTGACCCATTGTGCCCCACTCTCCCCTATATAATTAATTGTTCTCAAATATAAGTGAATACCTGTTGTCATAACGCGTTAATTTTTTTTCTTTCAAAGTCTTGTCGTTCAAAGCAATATGCCTGAAAAATAGGTTCATCCAAAACTTTTGCGCGCGACTGTTTGTCACTGCTTAAATAGATTTTTGGCGCATCGAAATCATTTTCGAAATTTCGAGTTTTAAAAACTAATAAATGAATGCGCTTATATATCCACATCGATCATGGCGTGATACTGATATGTCTCCTGACACGATCTGCAAATAACTTACGTCTTCCCTATAAGTAAAGATTACTATAATTTTTTTTTGCGTATAGTCACTTTTCTTAAGATCTTGCAATAAATTATACTCAACAAATATGAATGTTAACCATATAAATAGTAGAAACTTTCACTAGGAGTGAAGTGCATGGTATTTATAAAAAAAAACGCCTATGGTAAAAGAAGTTACAGTCAAATTCCCTATAGTTCATTGACACCGCAATAACAATATGGTTAACGCAACTATAAGCGAAAAGTATATCTAAACATGCGATTTTAGTGGCGTGTTTGACTATCTAGTATTCCCGAAAAAACTATAAACTATTGTGGAAGGCTTTACAATATCTGTATGGTTAATTAAGTGCTATCACAAAATCGGCGCACAAAGACTAATCCCATGAATAGGATAGCAGAAGTTTAATCGGAATAAAACTTGACGTACGGTAACGTACGATCCTTCATGAATTACATCGCATTGCATACGTTAAATTCTCTCAACTAAATATATAGATATACAAAATGAGTGGATCTTTAAAGAATATAAATCTTATTTTGAAAAAGTATAAACCGCTTAAAAAACGTATATCTCAGAAAATCGATCTGAATGACATCACTGAAAATCTTCTGTAATTATCGTTTGTTATTTGTTTTACTGCACTTTTACATAATATCAGCACACACGTACAAGCTCACGGAGCGTGCAGGTTATGCTTCACACGTCGAATTTATTCACGTGACTTACCACATATGTTCGATTCGAATGTGGTAAGAATTCTAAAACGGCGTTCATCCGGGAACAATGCAGAATCCAATTGGATCCCGATGAGAACTCTCTGTGTGCGGTTTCCCTAACTAATCCCTATAGAGATGTGTGAGTATTTTGGGACTTCTCAATCAATTTGTGCACGGGACCACAAAAGGACATGTTGGGTTGGCAAATAAGTTCGTTCGCTTGAACGTATGAACAATATGCACAAAACCAAACGAACTTATTTGCCAACCCACTATTTCTTTGAAAGATTCATCAAATTTCGGTTGAGAATTTAAAATGAAAAATTCTCAAACGACGTCCATCGCTAAATACCCGTGTAGAAATTTCTTACGAATAGCTAAATTCCGATCAGATCGCGATCGGGATATGATACGGATTCCCTAGAAGGGGTATCCTTATCGGAATCCAGATGGTGCCCACTACGTAGCACAATGCTGAGACGTGGTTGCAAGAATTTTAAATACGTATTAAATACAATTTTCTTTGAAAATTGAATACATATTTTCTTAATTCGAACGATCTCCATTTAATTTAAATATAATTATTCGGTGTATGCCTTAATTTTCACAGATTTTTTCTTCGAGCTTTAAATTATATTTAAAATAGAAATTTTTTCCGCGGTCTTTTGTGGTTTTGAAAGGATCGGACGCAAGGTTTCAGAACACCGAACGACAAGTCTACGTGAGTTACATAACCTCTAAGAATAGCAGAGTTTACGATGGCAAATGATAAACAGCACATTCGGCACTGCATTTTATACGAATTCACATAAGGAAAAAATGCTCCTAAAGCACGGGAATCAATTTGTAGTGTTCTTGGTGCCGACGTTGTGGCTTATGAAACGTGTAATTATTGGCACAAACGTTTTAGAAGTGGTGATTTCGATCTTAGTGACCATCCGCCCCCTGGACAGGATATGAAGGGTGTACTTTATTACGAACTCCTGGAAACTGGCCAGACGGTGACTGCGGAACGCTACAGCCGACAATTGAACAAACTGAGCGAAGAACTTGATCAGAAAAGGCTATTTACTGAGCACGGAAGCAGGCAAGTCAATGCAGCAGTGCTGCATGACAACGCTCGACCTCACGTTGCTCGCGCGACTCAGAAGACCCTCTTGAACTTGGGATGGGAAGTTCTCCCGCACGCGGCATATTCACCAGACTTGGCCCCATCCGACTACCATTTGTTCCGGTCAATGCAGCACGCCTTACTGGATAAACAGTTCAAAACGCTGGACGATGTGCGTAAATTCGTCGATGACTTTATCGCTTCGAGGCCTGCAAGTTTCTTTCGCAACGGCATTCGTATGTTACCTGAGAGATGGCGCAAGGTCGTATAAAACGATGGACAATATTTCCAAGATTAAGTTCGTTGTTCTCTATTTTTTTATATTAAATAAATTTGCTGAAAAATTTGTAAAATTTAAGTCATACACCTAATACTTAGAATAAATAACCTATATCACTATATTGTTTATTCGAATTTTTTAAATAAATGGAAAGAATTTTGTTTCAAATTCTGTTATTAAAATATATAAGTTTTGACAGTTATACTGTGGCAGCAATTTTTACCTAATCTTTTTGAGATCCTTGAATAAATGATTTCAGAAAATGTCCAGCGTCTCGAGCTGATGTGGATCGGTATCTCCTGGTAATTTTTACATTCATCCCTGGAATCCAATTTGATATCGAACTAGAGCTAGTCCTAGAAGTTCGGGATTCTAGCCTGGATCCTATGCAAAATTTCTATTTGGATTCTGACTAGAGTCCTTAATAGTTCCGGATTAATACCCTGGCTGGAATTTGTTTTGCGAGCGTTACATTTCGCTCCCGGTTCCGATCCGATGTCCGACTGGATCCCGATTGAGAAACCAGTATCCTAGTCCGAATCAGACTGTATCCATGACAATATTTCTACACGGGTAGCCCGGAATCTACTGGAATTTCAATGTGGACTACCTACATGCAGCGTCGCTATTAAATCCCTATCGGGATGTGGTAGGATCTGGGGGCTCCACAATAATTTCTGCACGGGCTCTTACAATGCTGAATCACGCATTGCGTTCGATTAATGCCACAGAGATACGTGAGCTTCATCACGTGCTGCGAGAAACGAACGGGTTTTTTCAGCCCACCCCCTCAAGTATTCCCCGACGCAGGCGTCATCGATCTTAAACGATGAATCTTCATCATTCTTTTTTCCGGAAAGCCTCTTACGATTCATTTTTCTCAACGCTCTTGCGACTTCACGAAAGAATTCGTTTTTTTTTCTACGGTTTTCCAGAGATTGCGATAATAGGTTAAAATTATTACGATTAATAAAATCGTAATGATTTAATTATAATAATGAATACAGTATTTTAGTATAAATAAGTAATAAACGATGCAGCCGACACTGGAAGATGTGCGGTCGAGGTTCGGTTCCGGTAGTACTTCGAGTTAAGCAGCGTTGTGGATGGCCAATACTCGGAGCGGTGACTGCTTAGCCGTGCACCTACTGGCGCATCAACCAGTGAGCGGAAGGCCGATACTTTTGCTACCTTGGTGTTGATACTTGAGTTGAAGTTTGCTCGCCAGACAATCAGAAGGATATGGGACCGTCTCACGTGCAGAAATTTGTCGGGGTGTCCCCAGATCCTAGCACGTTCCTATAGGGATTTGATGGCGACGCCCCACGTGGGGAGTCCACATTGGAATTCAAGTGGATTTGACAGCTGGCATTTGTTGGTTCTTCAAGGAAAAAAATATCCTTCCGTGATCTCTTGCACAAATTTGTTTTGGGGAGTACCAAGATGCACCCCCATCTATATAGGACTTTGTTAGGCACACCGCACATAGGGAGTCCTCATTGATATCTAATTGGATTCTGTACTGTTCCCCGATGAGAGACGTTTGAGAATTTCTAACATGTTTGAATAAAAAATAAGTAAACAGTTACGCGAAAAAACTCGGCGTGTTCAAACATAACCTACAGGCTTCGTGAGCATCCAGATGTGTGGTGATATAATGCCAATGTTTACTGTCAATGTCATGTTTACTGGTTATTTAATACCCTAAATAAATTTGTCCAAAGTCGCGTTTTGCCGAATCGCTTTTTCGCACCCTAAAACGATAAATTTGCCCTATTGTGGCAAATCCTCAGATCCATTTTTTTAATTAAATTTTCGAAAATACCTTCCTTGCTCGCTTGTAACATAAAGTCCCTCTTTCTCTGCCTCTCTGTGGATGGGTGTGCATGTGTACATATATATTTGTATATATATATATATATATATATATATATACAGGGTGCGGCGCCAAAATCCGGACAAAATTCAATTTGAATTTCCCGCCGTTCTATACCACTTCGAGAGGTCGCGATTGACGTCCAAATAGCTTGACGCATGTACTAAACATTCATAACTTCGAAACAGTAGAAATGTTAAAACCAAGTGCGGAGTATAATCGAAGAGCCGCGATTATCGAAAGTGTTCGCGCTGGGCGCTCAGCGACAGAAATCATTCGATTCTTCGGGTACCCAAGATCGACTGTGTATGATGTCGCGAAGTATAACGAGTCGTAGAAGTCCAACTAAGGTTTTGCAACACCGGCAAGGAAAACTCACTCGAAGGAGCGTGTTGTCAGGACGCTCGAAATCATTCAACGGGCTCAGGAGCTAATTATTGAAGATCCAGGGCAGTCGATCCGAAAATTGTCGTCGGTTATCGATGTGAGTGAAAAAACTATGCGTAGAATCATCAAGGAGGACCTCTGCTACAAGTCTTATACAATTAAAGTGGGACAGATGCTTTCCGAAGCTGCCGAAGTTCCGAATTGGTTGTCGGACAACGTCGACATGTTTTGGGGCAAAGAATTTTGGCCTTCCAGCAGCCCAGATTTAAATCCTTTGGACTTCTATGTATGGAGCGTGGTTGAAAGGTTCACTAACATGTACAGACATCCAAACGTCGCATCATTGAGAGCCGCTATTGACGCGGCATTCGCCGATATGGACCCTGACTCGTTAAAACGGGCCTGCGAACGCTTCAGACCGAGAATGGAGGCGGTCATTCAAGCAGAAGGGGGTTATATTGAGTAAATGTGTTCTTTATGACCTAACAAATAATTTAGTAAAAAAAATAATTGTAAACTTCTTCATTTTTGCAATAAAAATTATGTTTCAAAAGTCAGAAAAATCGAAAAATATCGGAATAATCACTTTCAAAGGATCCACTAACCTTGGTTTGGGTCTACCTACAGAATATGCTCGGAGCGATTATCACCTTTTCAAGCATTTGCAAAATTTTCTTAATGCTACAAAACTGACCTCAGGAGAGGCTTGTGAAAATGAGCTGGTCAAGTTTTTTACCAATAGGCAACTTCTTCAATCGCGGAATTATGACATTGCCTTCAAAATGGACAAAAGTTATCGAACAAAACGGCGCATATTTGATCTAAATAGGATAATCCTAACTATGTTAATTTCATCGTCGAAATAAAGCGAAAAAACGCTCAGAACTTTTTACTCCATCTAATATATATATATATATATGTGAAACACTTTACGGACATACTTTTCGTGGCTTTTTTACCAGAAGCCGTATGAATTATTATATTAATATTTTGTTATTAACTAATATTAATTTGATTAACATTTTATCAATGAATTATCGTTTAATTATTGAATTACAAAATTGTGATCTTCTTCTTTCGACATCCAATTCGTTTCATTGCCGGCTGAACGAACTTTTTCCCGCCTGGATATTTCATTCTGGAGTCCCATAGTTCTTCCAATACAGTGCAATTTCGAAAACATGCTCTACTTAACAAGAAGCTGTGTAAAAAAAAATACGAGATAAATCCCGGCCACGTCAAGTCCCTTTGAGAAGAAATATATATTGACCGATCCCAGAAAATGAAACTTAAGTTTATGAAAGTAAAAAAATAACAGAAAGAAAAACAAAACAATTTTCGAGATCGCATCTAGGGACTAAAATAGTAGTAAAGAATACCAAAAAAGCGTAATGAAGCTCGTTTTATCTTTAAAAAAAAAAAAGAACACGAATGATCCTTCGCTTCTGTAACTTTTCGTCCGGATCGGAAATTCGTAAAGTCAATCCATATTTTTCGACGCTAGTACGTGTATAGAAATATATACCTGGTGAAAATTATAAGGCTAGGCCATAGGTTTTTTGAGAGTCTGACGCGGACATATTGCGACCGTGAAAAATATGATGTTTAATAGTTTTTCAAGTCCTCGTCAAAAAAGAATACAGCGTATTTTTGTGATGGCAGTAGTACCTGCCAGAAAAAATAGAGCATTCTGGAAAAATAAATCGCAATACCATTTTGAGTTCAGCAGAATAAAGATCATTAAATTGTGACTGCCAAATACTCCTGAAGAATGTTTGTTTTCTAATTAAATTAAATTCCATTTATCTGCTTCAAAATGCATATTTGATACAGTGAGACCACGATTTTCTACCACTTTGATTTTTTTCCATTCCCCTTCATCATACCTCTCACTTCGTCTAATTAACCGAAGGGGCTACCTGGTGTCCCTTCGTTTCTACTCGGGAAAAGTTTTTCACGAGTATTTCGCATTCAAAATTTAATGATCTTTATTCTGCTGTACTCGAAATGGAATATGATTTTTTTTCCACAATGCTCATTTTTTTCTGCTTACTACTACATCACGTAAATACGCTTTTTTCTTCGAAGAAGACTTGAAAAACCGTTGAAAATCATATCTTCCTCGGGTCCAGATATGTGTGGAGAACAGACAGTGTTCTCCACAATGTTGGTATTCCTGTTCTCCACAGACAGTGGAGAACAAGAATGCCAACATTCGAATACAAAATCAGGGAAAGAGCGCTTAATTATATAAAAGTTGTGATGAGAATGGAAAGTAATAGATGGCTGAATATTTGTTTGAGAGAGGAAATAAAAGGAATATCGAACAGGGAGGCTTCGAAATGGGGAGAAGACTTTATGAAAGTATCAAAGGAATTAGAAATAGAGGAAATAACAGAGATCATAAAATAGGGAAAAGAAATAACAATAATAGAGAATCTGATCGACAAGGGATTAAAAGACTTAAAAAGTAAGACCATAGACAGAGAAAAAGAAAAGATACAAAAATCGACGTATAACGCTTATACAAACCGTTAATAGAAAACGACGGAGCACCATGGATTTGTTGGGCGGCAAAAGACATTGAAGGAAAAAATAAGGAAACATGGCGAGGATAATATATGGAAATGTAGGGAGGGATGGAAAAAGGGGGCAAGGGTCATGGACTTGTAGGATATGTGAACAAGAAAAATGAACAATGGATTACCTGATCACGTGTGAAAAAGGAAGAGGAGTAATATCTGAGGAAGCGAGAACACGTATAGAGAAGTAGGTAGAGGGAGAAAGGGATGAGAAGGGAATAAAAAATAAATGAATAGGGATAATGAGAGAGGAGATAGATGTAAATATATGTAAATTCTTTCGTGAAATAGAAAGAGAATGTAAGAAAAGAGAAGTGGTGGTAAAGAAGAGCGGGAAGTTAGAATGTAACGAAAACTAAAGATAATTAAAGATTGTAAGAAAAAAAGGAATGTCAGGACATACAAAGGAATACAAGGACCATATTGATTGTAAGAGAGAGGGTTGTATAACAGTGTAACAGCTTTGTAAAAAGCCAAAAAGGAGATGCAAATAAAACTTCTTACTGCTTCGACTACTACTCATATCTTCCTCGATCGCAAAATCTTCGTGCAAGGCCCTTGAAAAACACATGGCCACCTGATAATTGTCACCATGTATAAGGTGAGTAAAAAGAAATCCATTATTTTTGCATGAAATTGAAGGCTTTATTTAGCATAGCTAGAATGATCCGATTTAGGTCTAATATGCACCGTTTTGATTGATAACTTTTTGCCACTTTGAAGGTAATTTCATTATGCCTTTCTCATAGAAACCCTCGTCCCTATTGGCAAAAAACTGGGACAGTCGATTTTCACAAGCTTCTCTTGAGGCAAATTTTTCACCAGCAAAATCTTTCGCCATAGACAGGAACAGGTGGTAGGCACTTGGTGCCAGATCCGGGATATAAGGTGGATGCATAAGAACCTCCCAACCAAGCTCCCGGAGCTTCTGGCGAGTCACTATCGATGTGTGTGGCCTGGCGTTGTCCTGATGGAACACAATTCCTCTCCTATTGGCCAAAGCTGGCCGCTTCTGGGCGATTGCTTCCTTCAGACGGTCCAATTGATGACAGTACAGGTCCGAATTCAGAGTTTGGCCGTAGGGCAGCAGCTCATAGTAGAAGATTCCCTGCCAATCCCACCAAACACACAGTAAAATCTTCCTGACCGTCAATCCTGGCTTGGCCACCGTTTGCGCCGGCTCACCGCGATTCGACCACGACCGTTTTCGCTTGACGTTGTCGTAAGTGACCCACTTTACATCACCGGACACCATCCGCTTCAGAAATGGGTCGATTTTGTTGCGATTCAGCAGCGATTCGCAGATGGAAATTCGGCCCATGAGGTTTTTTTGCGTTAACTCGTGTGGCACCCATACATCGAGCTTCTTTTTGTATCCAGCCTTATTCAAGTGGTTCCAAACGGTTTTTTGTGCAATGTTTAGCTCCTGGGTAATGTAAACAGTGCTTACATGACAGTCGGACTCGACGATTTCCATTATTTTATAGACATTTTCGACAATTGGCCTTCCAGAGCGTGGTGCATCTTTGACATCAAAATTACCGGAACGGAATCGACGAAACCAAAATTGCGCGTGACTGGCTGTTACAGTATCAGGACCATAAACACTATTCACATTTTCAGCCGCCTGGCTTGCGTTTTCGCCTTTATCGAAGAAAAACTGTAAAATATGGCGTATTTTCACTTTGCTGGTGGCCATCTTTGACGCGCGCTCAAAAAATATTGAGTCAAGCAATCACAAAACTGTCTGAGATGTTTATTCTAGTACGAAATCTTATCTTTCTAATGCCATCTAGCGTAATCCGATCGCACTTATACAACGCGAGATACAGATTACTAAAGCCATCTATTGCAAAAATAATGGATTTCTTTTTACTGCACCTAATATATACGCATGCATACCCGCGAAAATGATTCAGCAAGTTTTCACGCGATCCCATTCGAAGTTTTTCGCTCGGTCGCAGCTTCTCGTGTAATACTTGCATCATTCTCGGCATGTGCTCGGCGAAATGTGATTATCGAAAGCGATAAAAAAAAAAGAAGAAAAAAAACATCCCAATTTAGTGTGCGATGATCACTCGGGCTTTTCGACGACGATCCAATTTCCGGAAAATCAACTGTTAGCTCATAGCCCAAAATAGCGATCGAAATCACGCGTATACGCACGCACACACATTTAAGCACACAGCTTTGAACGACGAGGAGACGAGAATATAACCCACCACAATTCAATCGTGAAAGTCATCGACGAAGTTATATAGTCTCGATTCTTCCGCAATGGCGACATCGAGTATAGAAACAAACAAAAAAATTGATTTCTATCGGCATTCTTGGGAAAAACGAGTCCGAGTACCGTTAGGATATCATACGATCTGTAAGTTTCACGCGATCTCTCGACTCCGTCGCGTCGATACCGGAAAAAGTGAGAAATCACTGAAAACACACCGACGAGAGGGAGACCGGCGTGTTATACTTTTGCGCCGCATGAAAAATTGACTTTTCATGAATTTTATTCCAAACCTGGTCATTGAATGATGTAATTATTATTACCATTTATTACCATTTACCATTATTATTTTTACCATCATTATTACCATCAATTGCCATTTACCATTATTGTTGTTTACCATTTACCATTATTATTGTTTACCATTTACCATTATTATTGTTTACAATTACCATTATTATTATTACCATTTACCATTATTATTATTACCATTTACCATTATTATTGTTTACATTTACCATTATTATTGTTTACCATTTACCATTATTATTATTACCATTTACCATTATTATGTTTACCATTTACCTTCATTATTGTTTACGATGGACCATTATTATTATTACCATTTGCCATTTGTATTATTATTTTCTACTACTACTAATACCAGTATTATTATAACTGTATAGATTATTGCTCGAAGATGCGTCACTTTGTTTTCCAAGCAGTGTGAATAGTCTGAAGCGTACCCATTTTTAATGAAGTTGTGAAAATTAATGGTCACTCGCTCATCGTATAAGCGAGTAACTATTTGATGCTGTTTAGATTTTTTTATTATTCTCGAAATTTGGTCTGTGGGGCGATCCTCCCAAATTCATGCAACTGGAATCGGAACGTGGAAAAAGTCTCTCCTTTCATACGACGTTTATAAAACGTGTATGAATTTTGCATGTACAATGATACGGCGGTATGTGCACATTAATACGCGATTATAACCGCGAACGTCAAGTAATTGCACTTAATTGATTCGTGCTCCGTCGTTATGTGCCTCCTCTTGATATCCTCTCTCTCTCTTTCTCCCTCTCTCTCTCTATCTCTCTCTCTCTCTCTCTCTCTCTCTCTCTCGCTCTCTCTCAATATATATATATATATATGTATATAGCGAGAGGCAAAGTTCCGCAAAAATGACTAAATCATCTCTGGAAATTCTGACGGGACGAGCAATGCCTGTACACATGAATTATGCATCTGTACGTGTGTACGGATACACACGTATATGGCGCGGATAATAGAGCTCATATAGATCGTTGTAAGCTGGATTCCCTTCACTCTTTGACGTGTGTGCGTGAGAGACTGGCGGAAATTATGCAACTTGGTCGTTTATTCTGCGCTCTTCCAGGTGAAAATGTACGGGCAACAAAAAAAATCGAGTCAAAGAGCCATTGCGGCAATTTGTCAGGATTTTGTGCCGCGTACGATTGGAATACGATCGAAATTCTGAGTCTTCGGAAATGAATGAATACTCTAGGATTGAACGAAAATAAGGACTTATGGTGAATCATTTGTTTGAGGTTGTTCTCGATCGAATGTAGGGATCAGTTCGAGGTCTCGATTTAAGTAGGTTCGAGGATTTTTCGACAAATAAAAAGGTACTCAAATCTCAACATTTTTTTACGAGTACATTTTCTTATTAAGAATCGCCAATAGTAGTGGAATTTTATTATCAATGAGCGCAACCAATATTGTTTTGAATTCGAGTTTTGTTTCTTTGTTCTAGAAAGCTATGCAGCGGAACTTTTTGCCTAAAAATTCCAAAAAAACTATTTCATTAAAAATTCCAAATATATAATCTTTTCTTAAAAATTACTCAGATATGTCTTTGGGATCCTCGTCAGAGATCGATAACCTTGAATGTGCAGAAAAGAATCGAGGATATTTCGTAATAACAAAAAAAAAATGAAAGGAAAAAGTTACAAAACGACTTTTTGTTGTCTTCCAACGAGGCAAACCTTGAAGACGTAGAGTAAGTACTTCTTCGATCCTGTTTAACTCTCTTTTTTTTAATTTCAATGTCCGGAAAACTTGTAGTTACATAATATTCCTCACGCATTCCCGTGAATTCGAAGAGAGAGAGAGAGAGAGAGAGAGAGAGAGAGAGAGAGAGAGAGAGAGAGAGAGAGAGAGAGAGAGAGAGGGAGGGAGGGAGAAAGGGGGTGTGGAGACGTAAAAGTGTTCTAACGCTAATTTGTGCTTCCAAAGTGTTTTCCCTATGCACACATTCGTAAATACAAAATAAACATAAACGGGAAAACGAATCCAGCGTAAAACTTCCGTCGATGATGATCAACGGAAACTACACGAGAGCCTTGGATTAATTAATGGCTTGCTTCGCGTCTATACGAGGACGTAACTATGTGTACGCGAGTTAAATGCACTTTGAAGCGAACTCGGGGAAAATGACGTTTTTTCCCTATCTTTTCAGAGATCTTCCACGGGAAATGATGACTGTTCGCGCAACTCTCCATTGACTTCGGTAGCTTTCCACGTAACTAGCTTTCCACTTTGCGAAAAACTGCAATGCGCACACCGTACATGAATAATGTTCGTGGAATAATGACCGCGTGAAAAATCGCCATAACTAAACGTATATTTCTTTCACGAGTGTAGAGTCGAGAAAGAAAATTCGAAAAGAAAATCGTTTTGCTAATTACCAAAATCGAGCTCTCACGTGTTGTTTATTGAGCATCGATTTTTTATCCCTTCGAACTCGACTTTTCGTACCTTACTCAATTGCCATTGCGAGGAGTAGTCCAGTCGGAATGTACTGAAATTCGACCAACTTCTATTCTCGGAGGCCAGCGCATCGCCAATTTTTTTGTGGACTCTTTGGATTACCAGGAATGTACCCTAAAGTTTTCCAAAAAAAAATGGTGTTTTGCGACCACCAGAGATTGTTAAAAACAAAAAACTCAGTTTTTCAATGATATCTTTTTCGGAAGTGGTTTTATCGAAAAATGCTTTTCACAAAAGTTGTGCGGAATTGTGTCACGTATAAAATAAGTCCTATACAAAAATTACGTAGGAATGTTAGTTTAACGGCAAATCACCGGTAAGCGGAAAAAAATTTTTTTTTCGCCTGTACTTCGTTTATCAATGAACTCAGTGTTCTGAAACTCAATCAGCATCTAGAAGAATCTATTCCCAAAAGATATCTTTAAATTTGATTGAGCTAGGTCACATAGTTTACGTGTAGTTACCGATTTACCTAAATCCGGCATCTCCTTATAGCAAGCGATCCAGAAGGGCCACATGGGAAAAAAAAATTACGTCATGGCCATTAACGTATACATTCAAGATCCAATGCGAAAAAGTGATTTTTTTATAGAAAATATTTTCTCTCGATGATTTAAAAATTTTACTTATAAACAAATTCAATTATGTACTTAAATTTTGAGGCTACTTGAAATATTATTTGAGATTCTTGAGGGTCTCTGTAAGACGCGCAATATCTTTTAAAAAAAGTAACTCGATATCTTCATTACAAGGAAAGATATAAGCATTTTTACGTTTCTTCAATTTATTATTGTTGTTATAAATATTTTCGCGTTTTTCAAGCTCGTGAGCATTCCTCATACCTTTAGGCATAACTTGCAATGTGATAAAAACCCATTGTAGTGTTTATCGCAATAAACCTAAAGATTGAAGCCGATCGCGCGGGCGCGATATAGAGAACGGCGTCGACGGTGCGGACGGGCGGCGTAGTGGGGGGTACTGCCTCTCCCGCCACGGCACCCTTCGCCCGGCTTAGTTAACTATTTCGATATCGCCCTTGAAAATGGTTGTGGGAAGTTTTTTTTTAAATTCTGCTTATTTTTCTCTCGCGCATTCGATGATGCCCTTAAAGATCAGTATTTCTCAGTATTTAACCCAATAATTGTTGTTTACCTGTAGATTTCAAGGTAAATTAATAAATATAATACTTTGGATAAATACAATAAAGTCATCATACATTTATAAATCACGATCGCCCATTGTCGATTTATGATGAATGATAAACTCATTATTAGTATTCACAAAAACTAAGGTAAATTTGTTGCAAGAAAAAAAATTGAAAACGTATCATAAAAAAGAAATTAACTGATTGATTGATTTCATCAAGCCATTATTATATATATTTTTATTGTACATTGATTAGAAATAATAAATTCATTGTATTGGATCTATGCATAATTCCGTAGCGATATTCCGACAGATGTCGTTCAAAGTTGTTTCTCCGCTCGCACAGGCATCAACCATATGACGTGTCGTATATAAACGTGAAAGCTGAAACTTGTGCTAACATTTAAAAAAAGTATCCATCAACATCCATGACGTATAGGAAGTTTAATTGTATTTTGAACATGGAAGAAAAAAACGTGTATTTTTTTAATGCATTTCGCTTTTTTTTATTTCCGAAAAGGCAAAAACGCGTCGCAAATTCATAAAAAAGATATTCACCGTGTACCGAGAGAATGCCGTAAGCGAAAGTGTGTATCGGAAGTGGTTCGCGAAATTTCGTTGTGGAGATTTGGATCACCAAGATGTTCCTCGCTACGGTCAGCTACTCACTACTGATGTCGATAAAATGAAAGCTTTAATCAACTCTGATCAGTATTTGACGATTAGAGAGATCGGACATAGCCTCAACATAGACCAAACAACTGTTTCGAGACGTTTATGAAAAATTGGGATGGTAGCCAAGCTAGATGTTTGGGTGCCGCACAAACTGAGCGAAAAGAATTTAAGATATTACTGAATGGATATTAAAAATTCGCCAAAATTATTAAAAATTTGAAGAATGATAGTTCTTGAAAGAATAATAATACATAAATTATTTTTTAATTGTTCGCTAAATAATTTAATAGTTGTAAACATATGAATTTAACACGGTCGCTTATGGGAAACCAGCTTCTGTAGACGTTAATGGTTGCAAAACGAATGGAACTAAATCGCCGTAAATTTCAAAAATATTATATCATCAAGATTTAGGATCATGCGATTGATTATGCTAAGTTTCAAATAAATCGACTGAGTAATTGTCGAAATATTAATTAAAGTAATGAGGAGTATCGCCTTTTATAACGATGAATTAATAGCAATCATTGGTAAAGTCAATATATATTGAGTTTTTTGGTAATTATTGATAATAATAAGATAATATGAACGTATTAATTAAATTTGAAAATTAAGAATTTTTTTCGTTCGACTCTTCAAACAGATGTACAGTCACTGACAAAACCTCAATCAAGCACACACCACTATCGTCGAATTTGACTTCAATTATTATTAAAAGTGGAAAAGTAACGTTTTCTAATTGTTCATTTATTGTTAAATTACTTATTAGTAAGGCTAAACATGTACGCCATGATCTAGACTTGGAAATCCACGATTCGCCCATTTTGGACTAATGTTTTGCCCAACGGTCCATCCAGTAATATCTCAATGGACCAAATTTCAGCTTGCGATTCGCTGCTCAAACGCCATCAAAACGAACTATTTTTAAAGCGAATTATTACTGGCGATTAAACGTGAATTGCTTACAACAATGTCAGTCGAAAAAGATCATGGTCAAAGCCCGCGAGGCTACTCAGACGGTCGCAAAGGCTGGATTATATTCACAACTGGCTAAATTGAAGCGAGCAATCGATTAGAAGCGGCCCGAATTGGTGACCAGAAAGGGTTATGCTAGACCACACGGTTATCTAATGACCCGGCAAAAGTTATTGCGACTTGGGTGGGATGTTTTGGTGCATTCACCGTATATAGTCCGGACCTTGCACCTTCAGACTATCACTTCTTCCGGGCGCTACAGAACAGTTTGAATAATAAAACCTTTAGTTCCCTGGACGTCGTCAAAAACCACTTGGATGAACTTCTTTGCCCAAAGATCTCAGGACTTCTATGAAAGAGGGATAATGAAGCTCGTGGAGAGATGGCAGAAAATCATTGAACAGAGTGAAAGATATTTAATTGATTAAAATAGCTTTTTTTTTTGTAAATATTTTGCGTTTGAGATTTACTCGATTTTCGCTACAAAATTATGCATAAACCCACTAAATATTCAAGAAAAATATGATGTATTTATTGTTTGAGTTTGATATAAAAAATGAATTATGACAAAGGCAGAGTGATTCATTAAGATTTTAATTATGCTTTTATTATATATTTTTTTATTATTACTAATTGATTATAAATGTCCTATAAGTAGATACTGTAAAATGGCATTAGGAGTGAATAGAACAACACCAAATTATATATGGAGAAGAGAACTGGGGGTGTCTACTATGGAATATTTGATAAGAGAAAGAGCGTTAAGGTAAATTAAAGAAGTAATAAGGATGGAGAACACAAGATGGCCAAGAAATTGCTTAATGGAAGAAATAAGAGCAATAACAAATGGAGAGCCGACAAAATGGGGGAAAAACTTAGAGAAAGTATTAAGCAATATGGAAATAGAAGACATAATAGGGGCTAGAAAAATTGAAAGAGTAAATTTTAAGGAGGAAAAAGGAAAAAATAAGAAAGCTGACGTATAATGAGAAGTACAAATATATCAAATAGAATGTTGATATCCCTTGGAAATACTGGTCAGAGGAGGGAGTAAAGGGAAGGGACAAGTAAATGTGGACGAGGTGAAGATGTGACAATCTAGGAGGAAATCATAAATATGTTAGGTGGGAAAATACAAAAAAGGATATGTGAATATTTCGGGAAAATAGAGGAAATGTGCAAAAAATAAGTAAAGAGGAAGGGGAAGGAAAAAGAGATGGAGTAGAGGAATAAATGACGAAAAAGAGAGAAATGTTAGAGAGTACGAAGTACAAGAATGCCGGGTTAGTCATTGAGGTAGTAGTCTCACCACAGTCACGTTGAAAAGTTTATTCTCCGCTCAATCGATGAAAGCTTCGAAATATTGCGAAATATCCTTATAATGTAGGTTATACATCTTATCGGGATGCAAAAACTTATAAAGTAATGATGAAAACGCCTAATATAATGTTTACCTAACCCTCACTTTTGTATGAGATTATCCATTTCGGCTACTAATCTGTAGATACACTGAGTATACGCATACGCACACATTACTGTAATCTAGTTCTAGTCTTCTCCAGTCGCTTCGTGGCGCTAGCGTCGCTAGACATTGCTTATTTTAAATCGCTATATCTCTGAAACTAGACGGTCAAAATTCATGATTCTTTTTTACCCACGTCGTCATATGTTCCTCTGTAATTGAGAATCAAAAAAAAAAAAAAAAAACCTGTAGGAAAGTTTCGAAGTTATTACGTGAAATGTAAAATTTTCCACTGCTCCCCATAAGAACACGTGTAAAAAAACCATGAGATCTTTGATTGCCAATATCTGGAAAACGGGACGGTGAATCCTTTTGAAATTTTGCAGGTAATCATTTAATAGTATCCTGAATGAGTCCTCAAAATAAAAAAAAAATCTATAGCAAAACGTCTTGGTGAGACGGCTATCTTAAGTGGAGGAATATCTAAGCGGAAAGTTACGTTTTTGTAAAAAAAAATTTTATAAACGTTCTACAAATAAAACTCGTTTGATATAAATGTCCTGTAGAATAAAATTTACACAAAATTAAGAAAATATGATAAAGACGTTACTCAACACAAAATAAATAGTTATAATTATAAATGTAAAATAGGAGCTATATGATACCAAATAGTATATAATACAATAATCCTGATAATGAGAGGAAACCGAATAATACAGATAATATCGGTAATAATAATAAATATAAATACTGATAATAATAATAATAATACTAACGAGTATAAAAAAATGATTTTCATACTGACAATAACGCCGTCAATAGTAATAATAACAGTTAAGATCGTGGTTAACATCACAATCACCACCACAGCTACAATAAAGAGCAGCGAGAGTGAAAGAGGGACGGGAGGGGAGAGCAGAGACCTCGTGTGTAATTTTACTCTATAGCACACGTAGACGGTGAAGGCTCGACTGTTTGCTGTATAACGCGAAGTCTCGCGGTTGATGCAACGAAAAGTCTTGGTTGCGCACGACGAATATCGGACGATTATGTGGAGCGCCACATGGCGTGGGGTCTCGAGGCTTCGAGCACTCTTCAGCTTTCGTCGTAACGAGTAGCAAAAAATCTCTTTTTCGAAATCGCACCAGTATCAGTATACAGTAGAACCTCGATTATCCGAACCTCAATCTTCCCCTTTTGATGTTTAAAAGAGGTTAAATTTATATATATATATATATATATATATATATAGGGATGTTGAATAAGTTCTCGCTGTTTTTTTTTCGTGAAAAGTATTGCTTTGTTTGAAAAAAAAATTAGTACAAAACATGTCACTGAAAGTATTGTCCATCGCTGGCCACTACTTTGTCCCAAGTTCTGGCAGCATTTTAATTCCACGTCGGAAAAACGACACGTCTTTTGAGGCTATTCAAGAGACGATCCATTTTTTGGTATCTTCATAAGAATGGAAGTGCCACTCAGCCAGGCTATATGCCATCGATCGGAACAAGTGATAATCGGAAGGGGCAAAGTCTGATGAATATAGCGGGTGGGATAGGACTTCCCATTCAAGTGTGTCCAAGTAGATTTTCACTGGTTTTGCATCATGTGGCCGAGCGTTGTCATGCTGCAAAATCACTTTGTCGTTCTCTGCTCGTATACAGCGGCCGTTCTTCCTTCAATGCTCGGCTCATACGCATCAATTTTAGTCGATAGCGATCTCCCGTGAAGGTTTCGTTCGGTTTGAGCAGCTCATAATAAACTACACCCAGCTGATCCCACCATAGACAGAGCAGATACCATGCAAAAAAACCTTTCCTTTTCTGCCGTTGAAGCAGCTGTTCACACGTGAAAAGACGCCGTTCGAAGTCTCTCGGTTTCAACTCGTACGCCAACAAATGTTCTTGCTTTTGAATAATTCCTAACCCTTTCAAACGTTTCGAAACTGTTGTGTGATCAACTCTTAATGATTCTGCAAGTTCAGCTAGCGTCTGATATGAGTCTTCACGAAGTAATGCCTCCAATTTTTCGTCTTCAAACTTTTTCTATATCTTCAACATCAAAATCATTATTTTTGAAGCGTCTAAACCAATCTCTGTATGTTGTTTTCGACAGGGCATTGTCGCCGTAAGTCTCAACAAGAATTCTGTGTGCTTCAGCCGCAGCTTTTTTTAAAATGATATAGCGCAGTAAAATTCCCCGCAAATACTCTTTCTTTTGCACGAAATTTGACATGACACTATGAAAAAAAATTTGTTTACACTTCGGCGAAATGACATACACTGAATCCTAGCTTGCTTATAGTATTTCTTTATAGATGCGTTACCATCTTAAACGATACGCACGCCGTTCTGGTAACGCCATCTGTTGGAAAACAGTGAGAACTTGTTCAACGTCCCAATATACAAATATGAATATATATATATATATATATATATATATATATCTTTAATATAGATTGTATATTTATTTCAATTTTTGTTCTATATCAGCCCTTCAGAAAAAAAAATACATTTCGATTATCCGAACTTCTGATCATCCAACCCATCTTCAGTCCCAATCGATTCGGATAATCGAGGTTCTACTATATATGCCAATAGGTATCCGAATCTTTGGTAATTCCACTTTACATTATACGTTCAAACCAAATCTATTATTTTACGAAAAATAGATTTATACGAAAACGGAGTGGTTTTCATCAATAGTTATAGAACAATCTTAATACTTGATACCTTAGAAAGGTATAGAAGCTTTTGGAAAATTTAAGAAAGCATATTAAAAAGGAGTACCGCCCTAACATATAACATGGCAGAAAAATTTTTCTTCCATGAGGCGGATAATAATGTGGCTTAGAAGCACAATTCCCTCATATATCACTGCTGGGCTTGGAGAATGACATTGAAAAAAAAAATCCAGCTGAAAAAGTGTTGGGCCGATTTGCAGAAAAAAAATAGAAAAATAAGTCTTATTTAATTGAGTACCTTCTGGAAGTAAAGTTTAAGGATGTATGGGCTACAACTGAAAATCATAATAAACTGTTCAAAATTTGACATATCATTAAAAAATCCAAGCTGAGTTCATGTGCAAAATTTAAAGACGATTGACCAACACACATGAAAAGTTATACAATAACTAATTTAACGGGCCCTCTTATGACAAATAGCACATTCTCCGATATTTATATTATAAATATATAGATAAAATCATAGGAACGGTTTGTACATTTTTCCACGTGTATAGAATACATTCGAGAATCTATTCTCAAAATTTTGTACGCGTGGTCAAAGTAATTTCGTCGGTATTTAATTAAAGCCGGAAGAAAAATGTCAATATCTGCAAAAATTCTTCGAAATCTATTGAAAAATAAATACATACAAGTTTTATAAGCGTTATCAAACTATCCAAAAAGTTTAGAAATTTTATTTTCTTTGATTCAGGAGCTCGTTAAATGGAATTCCACAAATTTGAAACTTCTGTTTTTTCGTTTCCAACCGATAGATTCAAGTGTTATTATCAATGAAGAAAACTTAATTTTCTTTATTGAAATAACGTTCAAGCATATAAGTTAATGCATTATCTACTATATATAATTATTCGAAACCAGTTTACATAAAATTATCATGGTAAAAATTGAGAAAATTGATTTCACAATACTTTTGGCAGTGACGATATCTACCATACATCATTAAAGACTGGTGAGTACATTAAAGAATGATGAAAAAATAGTTGACTTTTTTAGTTATTGCAAGAGTTTGATATTAACGTTAACATGAACGTGCGATTAAAGCAAGTTTCGTATTACATGTGTGTTGCGTGATTACCGACTATTATGTACATTCAATTTAAAAAAAAATATACACGGAGAGAATTAAAAAGTAATTTTTGTCGTGAATTTCACGGTAAAAATTACCGTGATATATTTCAATGTGGTGACAAGTGATAAAAGCATAATTAATTGGTAGGCGACAAGTTTTTTTTAACTCACGTTACAGAAAATTTCAAATACGTAGCTAAAATTTTACTATACAAGAAGGGTAGCGCGCACGATCATTTTTACCGAGAGCACAATACATTTTCCTATAACACTCATTAACTTTTATAATAAATCTTAAAATAACTGTTATAAAGACGATACTTTTTTATAGACCTTTTTGAAGAGCATAAAATAATAAAATGCACAGTAAAATTTTGCTGATATTATATATTTTTTAAATTTAAGTTTTGCGTATTTTGTTACACATCAAAATGTACTAGAAAATCTGGTAAAATTTTCTATCTGAAGAAGAAATTTTATTTTATTTTCGTGAAAATCTGTGTTTTACTCAGTAATAATAAGCGAAGTTCCAGGGTTGTCATCTGGTTACCGTTACTGCACGGTAATTTTTAACATTTAATTCTCTCCGTGTATTTGTGATCAAAAGTATTTTCTGTTTGGCCCCTCCGAGCCCCCCCTCCCCCGAAAAATTGTTGACTGCAGCAATGCTGACAACCTATTTATTCTAACCAACGTCGTTATCTCGATCATCCAATTATTCTACCAAAATCATCATCAAGATAATCCAAGTACTCTGCCATAAATTATTATCTCGATAATTCAAATGTTCTAAGAAAGCCATCATCCCCCACAATTTAATTATCTTTCCAAAAATCGTTATCTCGAGAATTCAATTATTCTACCAAAAAACGTTATCTCGATAATTCGATTATTCTACCAAAAATCGTTATCTCAATAATTCAATTATTCTACCAAAAATCGTTATCTCGAGTCTTTAAAAATCGTATTCTTCAAACAAACAAACAACAACAACAAAACTCTTCCATTGTACCTAGAACACAGTAAGTTCTTTTACGTTTCGTAATTACTCCGTGACTTCCGACAACAAACTCCAATAACTCAAAAACATTCGTGCAATTGCGGAACGAAAAAAAACCGGAAGACAAGTAATTCTCGAACTACGAATACGACAAATGCTCGCGCGCGCGTTGGAGCAAACGACACTAAATGAGATTTCGTTACGTGTTACGAACGTCAGGCCGGAAAAACAACGACAAAAAAAAAAGCAAAGCGTAACGATTCGTCGAACGATCGAGCACAATTTGCAACAAAGTTTTCTTCCCTGACGATCGGGACGCCCCTGTCCCCTTCGCCGTTCAGCTTTGTCGTTCGCGAGGCTCCCCGAGGCAAGAAACGAAGAACCGCGTATCCGAATCGTCTTGTGCCTTTCGGTGTTGTTTTTATACATTTTTCATGCGAAATGTGTCACAGTGATGCAGGCAACAAGTGTTTGTTGCAAGAAGCGGTAGAACAAGAGCAAAAATAAAAGGAGCGAGCCGGAGGGGCGGGGGGAGAAGAACAAGAGAAGGAAGAACAGGAATAAGAGAAGTAGGATGAGCGTGAGAGGGGGAGTAAGATGCTGAGCGGAGTAGGGGGTGAGAGGGAGCGCGAGGTTGAGGAGGAGGAGGAGGAGGACGAGGAGGAGAGTGGGGGGGGGGGGGGGGGGTAAAAAAGCAGGCACGACGATCGGGAATAACACGCGGGGGGTCTTTGCCGGCGATCGTCCAGGCTAAGGGGGCGGGGAGGGGGGTACAGCAGCCCGAGCGGAGGGCAGAAGGGGGGAGGGTAGAGAGTCTCGCAGGAGCCGCGAAACCCGATTGGTTCGCGCCTCGGCCATATTATAAGCGACTGCAGTCCGCGCTAGTTAATGTTAGCCCGAACCACCAAGAGAGTCGCATCTCTCGTGCACACACACACAAATACACACACACACACACACACACGTACACATCGTGGAATCTTCGAACCTTATTACGGATTTTTCCCACATTTCGTCTCTTATATTTTCGGTTTTTTTTTTTTTTTTTTTTTCTCCATCCACCACTTCGTGCAACGACGATTTCATTGACGAATCGAAACAAGCCAATCGTGCGTAATATCAAGATAAAAAAGAACAATTAAAAAAAAAAAAAGAAATAAAACACACGGACAAAGAGAAAAAAGGGTAGAGGAATTTTTCGGTGATTGAAAAATCGCGCGTTTGAGTCAGTCGTTTCCCTTTCGCGCCACTGTCTCTCGTGCCCTGTCCCCTCCATCCACGAAAGTGTCGGAATCTCTGAGAACAGTTCTTATTTTTGGTTTGTTTTGTTTACTTCCACTTTTTGAAATTTCGTCACGTTCGAAAGCTCGTAATTTCGAGGGACAGATTCGTCTGAAGTGTCCGGGTGGCCGAGGGGCTCTATAAACAATACTGCGGGTATAAAAAAGTGTCAGTGAACTTGTATTGTTTGCGCGGGGGAGGAGGAGGAGGAGGGGGGGAGGGGTTGATCGACGAAAGTGCCGCGATTGTCACGAGGCGAGCCGGAAGAGCCAAGGACTTGGACCGGGAAAGATTCCCGTGAAATTCGAGTGATCGGTTCCGATAGACGTTGAATTGTAATCTTTTATTTTATCGTCTTCTCATACACTCCGATTTCGTTGTTTCGTTACGGAGAAAAGGACGCGTTCTTTTAATTAGCAAGCTTTTCTTTGCAAATTGCGTCTCGAAAGGACGAACGAACAAACGTAAGTTTTTTTTTCTTCTTTTTTCTCGCTTGATCTAGCATTTTTTTTTTTTGCCGATTTTACCTCGTTGCGATGGTTCGTCGAAATTTTTTTCGGTAAACATGTAAAAACGGTGTGCAATTTAATTTTTGTTCCTTCTTTTTTTTTTGTTCTTTCCCCTCATCGATTGTTCATTCACGTATATAAACGCGACGGATACGACGACGTCGCATTGAATAACCAGATCGTACGGATTTGTGAGGCAAGGTCGATGAAATAGGATATCTGCCTGCGTCGAACGAAAAAAAAAAAAAACGAGGCGAAGGATACCTTATTCCATATCTATACGGCATATATTATATATGTATATATATCTACATGCATATACATAGATATGAGCAAAGGTAGTTTTGAGGACATTAAACATCGAGGACAGTCCTCACAGTAGCTCATTGCCCCGATACCCAACACTATGTGAAACTCACCGTCTTCGAAATAACCTTTACATAAATATATACACATATTAAATATATACACAGATCTATTCAAGAACCGTCTTGTCACCAAAATCAACGATTTGTGTGGAAAAAAATTTAGGACCCTCCTCAAAATAGTCAAACGTACTGATAGCCGACGTTACGTGGATAAAACGAGCTCAAAATATCCTCTTTCCATATATATATATATATATATATTAGATGAAGTAAAAAGTTTTGAGCGTTTTTTCGCTTTATTTCGACGATGAAATTAACAGAGTTAGGATTATCCGATTTAGATAAAATATGCGCCGTTTTGTTCGATAACTTTTATCCATTTTGAAGACAATTTCATAATTCCGCGATTGAAGAAGTGCTCGTCCTTATTGGTAAAAAAACTTGACCAGCTCATTTTCACAAGCCTCTCTTGAGGCCAGTTTTGTACCATCAAGAAAATTTTGCAAATGCTTGTGAAGGTGATAATCGCTTGGTGCCAGGTCAGAACTATACGGCGGGTGCGATAGAACCTCCCATTCGAGCTCTCGGAGCTTCTGGCGCGTCGTTAAAGATGTGTGCGGCCTGGCGTTGCTTGATGGAACACAACACCTTTCCTATTGGCCAATTCTGGCCGCTTTTGGTCGATCGCCTGCTTCAATCTGGTCAGTTGTTGACAGTAGAGGTCCGAATTGAGTGTTTGGCCCGATGGGAGCAGCTCATAGTGGATGATTCCCTTCCAATCCCACCAAACACACAGCAAAACCTTCTTGGCCGTTAATCCGGGCTTGGCGATCGTTTGGGCCGGCTCACCGCGATCGGATCACGATCTTTTTCGGCTGTTGTTCTCGTATGTCACCCATTTTTCGTCGCCAGTTACCATCCGCTTCGAAAATGGGTCGATTTCGTTACGTTTCAGCAAAGAATCGCAGGCATCAATTCGGTCCAAAAGGTTCTTTTGCGTCAATTCGTGTGGCACCCATACATAGAGCTTCTTCTTGAGACCAGCCTTATGCAAATGGTTCCAAACGGTTTTCTGGCTAATCTTCAGTTCCTGGACAATGGATAAAGTGCTCACATGCCGATTTTACTCGACGATTTCCATGATTTTATCGACATTTTCGACGATTGGCCTACCAGAGCGTGCCTCATCTTCGACGTCCATATTACCAGAATGGAATCGTTGGAACCACCGCTCTGCTGTTGCATTCGATACTGTATTGGCTCCATAAACAGCACAAATTTTTTTGGCCGCCTGCTTCGCCTTTTCACCTTGGTCGTAGTGGTACTGAAGAATGTATCGAATTTTCTCTTTTTTTATCTCCATTTTGAAACGCTGTAACACACAACTGGCTTCACCAAACACAAAACTGTCAAAGAACTTTTTTTGAAGCGTAATGTCACCTTTGAATCTCCGTATAGTATGACCCGATGCGATGTATACATCGTGAGATATGGCTCACTAAAGACATCTAGCGGAAAACGCTCAGAACTTTTTACTTCACCCAATACATAGGACGCATATGCGCGAGTTGCGTGCATTATGCGCTCTCCGGGCATCTATCGATACATATACACACATTTGTGTACGCGTGTATACATGTGGTTATATTTATCGGTGCAAGGTGATTCTCGTTTCGATCGGTCCAGAGCAAGAATCGTACGAACCGCGAAGCAAGAGAGGGAAATAAAATCGCTATGGCAAATAGTCGTGCAGGTAAACGCGCACTTACATATAGTTTGCTCTAAGCATTGACGTTCGTTCTCTAGCTGCTTATCGGGAATTGTCGACGGTAGAAAAGATAACTGTCAATTATGAGAGAACAGTTCCAATTTATTGTCGAGATGACGATAGTGGAAATGAAAATCAGTCGGGAGGGAATGATTTTTTGTAAATAACAATGAAACACGAAGGAAGCTGTGAGAAATGATAGTGTGTTTAGTTCGCATGGCATTGATGTGCAATCTTTTCGATGCCACGAAGAAAACATTTTGACACTTTATTGTTTCGGATGTGGAATGAAGATAGAAAAAAAAATCAAATTTTTGTATACTTTTATAGAAGGTCGCCGTTAATCAGGAACAGATGTATTCGCGAAAACAAAAAAAAAAAAAATTTAACGAAATTAGCAAATTGAGTTTCCATTGAGACCGGTGAATGGACGATCAACGACACTATAGCATTCAAACCGACTGTAAAATGAAAATTTTCGCGAAAATGAGTAGCGAAATGACTGAATCGCCAGTGAATTTACGAAATTACCAATAAATGGACACTCGATCACCAGTAAATGGATGTGTGTTGTACATGAACGCTGTAAAGGATAACGATTTATTATTTATTTTTATTAAATGCTTGATTTGAAGATCACTGTGTGTTACAGAAAAATTATAATATTCTTATGCATATGAGTATTTTATTTGTTATTACAATATCGTCGAATATTCACAAAGCTTTTTTTCATCTTAACGTCATATTGTCAAAAAAAATTATACCAGTTTGTTTCGACAGAGAAAGAGAAAATTAAATGTTGTCAAAATTAAGAAGAAATAAAAACGAACGATATTATTTTTTGACAACATTTGATGAAATGTACGTCGTTAATTCTTAACAGTAATTAATTTTGCAATTTTCAGCAGACGAGCTACACTTTTCACTCTGCTTTGAGAATTATCAGAATAGAGCCCGTAAGTTCATTCACTGGGAAGATATTTGAATAGCCAACCAATGAATAAACATGCATAATTCTGATAGGAATTCACGAATACTGGAAAGAGAAGAACATCGAGGGAAGAACTAATGAAACATCATGTTTCATTAGTTCCGTTAGCGAAGTTACGATGCGGAAACGTAGGAAAAGGAGGTAGAAAGGGATTCGCAGACACTCTGTATCGATATTTGTAGACAGTTTGGAACACATTTTTGAATGTGAGAAAATAAAAGAAAAAATGAATAAGGAAGTGGTAGAGCGTTTGGAAAAGTGGCTACAAGTGAGAGGCCACCGAAGGGAAAAATTAATAGAGGAATGAGAGGGAAACCGATAAAAGAATTGTGCGAATTGCAAGTGTCTTCGAATGCATGGTGAGAAAGGAATCATAAAGGAGAAAGAAGACGAAAGATAAATGTAAAAAAAAATAGAGAAAGAAACGTGTAAAAGGGTATCAATGTACAGAGGGGGAAACTGTTGGAAATAAAGAACTCTACATACTTAATTCTGACCTATTATTACAAATTTATTTGGAATTTTTACAAAAATTCAAAGATTCAATCTATCTTAAATAATAAAAGTAATACTTACTCTCAAAAATCATAAAAAACTTTTCGCCAACGCCTACTGTGTACAGCCGTATCTTGACTAAATTGCACGGTGTGCAAGTGTCTCAAACTAGCAAAATTCCGAATCGCGTCAAAATTCGATGTTCGACTAAGAAATTGGTTTTAACAACACCCGTGATTTTTTTTTTTGCTAAATTATAGAGATTCGAGTTTTTATCGACAATTCGTATTCTTTAAGCATTTTAAATATAAGACAGCTTTCGTACATGCGCTGGTCCACGTCCATTCACTGGTCGGTGTACCCTGTGAAGGGACAGTTGCAATGTATTGTCAAGATGACGATAGCGGGAATGAAAAATCAGTCGGCAGGAAATGATTGTCTGTAAATTGCAATGAAACACGAGGGAAGGTGATTGCGGTAAATGATAGTTTGTTTGGTTCGATTTGCATAGAATTGCAATTTCTCCGATGTCACAAAGGGAACATTTTGACACAATATTTGTTCAGATGTGGAATGTAAATAGAAGAAAAAAAATACAACTTTTGCACACTTTTATGGGAGTTCAGCGCTATTCAGGAGCAGATGAATTTGCGAACCCAAACAAATTTTACGAAACTTCAGCAAATTGCGTTTCTACTTTGCACGCATCGTGCCGCGCTTGTCGAGACACTATAAAATAGTACATTATTACACAAGGACGAAAAAAAACTTTTTCCAACGAGTGTTGCCATCACACGTGGTTGGAAAAAGTTTTTTTACGCACGCAGACCGTGCGTAAAACGTCCATTATCGTACCGAGTGGAATAAAGTAATTTTCAACACTGCGACTATATCGTCGCGGACAATTTATCGAGCCAGATAATTTGCAACAAGATTCGAGAGCGCGACTGCGTTACAATTTATCACGGCAGAAAATCTCACGAGCTACTCGGAGAATTCCGCAGGTAATTAGCGTCTCGAGTGCCGTTTGATTGCGTTTCATGTACACGCGGTGCGATAAATCATTGGGAGCAGCAATTTTTAATTTTTAACGATCGTACATCCCCCCCCCCCCTCCGGAGGGGGAGGGGGGATGTCTAGAATTATGGTGAAGCACTGGAAGAAATTTGCCATCTCACACCAGAAAAATGTCAAAATTGTGGTCGGGACATTGAACCGCGAATGAATGATGCAATTCCTCGTCAACTTCTCGTCAATTTCCCGAGAATGAAGTTTCATCATTGTGGCGTAGCTTTACGAACCGTTTGGAAGAGATGGTGGAGGGAGCTTCAAAAATAAATCAGGCGTCCTCGTGACGTATCGAATTCTTTAGCAGGTGTGCGTATATATATATATATACAAGGTGAACATTACAAGGTGGCAATGTGTTTTTATGGGTCTGGTATTTCTGTAATTACTAGTATTTGCTAGAAAAAAATTGAGCATTTTGAGAAAAAACCGGTATTCCATTTTCAATTCAGCAAAATGAAGAATTGAAAGATAATTGAATTCCGAATACGTGGGACTTAAAAGAAAACCTTTTTTCGAATTGACTTAAATTCCATTCATTCACTTTAATATGCAATTTTTTTTTCTCGATGTCGGGATGCGCAACAAGTCTTTTCGAAATTTAATTATCATCATTCTGCTGTACTGGAAGTAGAATTTTCATTTTTTCCCTCTGTACGTGATTATTTTGATTTGCCCCCTTTCTACGGGACCTCGATGGTTGTTTTTTTTTTTGCGACTTTCCTACTCTCATAAACTCGAGTATGAGTCACTGTAAACTTTTATTTATTTTTCCAATTTTTTAAGCATTTTGCAGATTTTTTGTTTGTTTATATTGAACAATTTAACACTTTTCAAGAATTTGGCAAAAAATTTGCGAGTCTTCCCTCGAATTTGCTTCTGAATAAATCTTCTACTTTTTCTTCCGCAAAATTTTGTAGGTTTTTGTGAAGTAGTGCAGTTTAAAAAAAAGTGGCGCAGCTTGAGAACTGTGCGGTTTGCTGTCGGTGGATTTTGAAGCATTTCCTAATATTTTCATCGTACTAATAGACCCATTGATAGCGTTGTCGATAAGATTGTGCTCAAGTATGAGGCTAACTCTTGTTACGCATCCAACGAAACACACACACACATACATACACACACACACACACACATGGATAACCTCAGGTGTCACACTTTCATCATCCACGCTGAATTTCATGCAGTCGCACGTAACGCCGGCAGGCCGTATCATTGGCCAAGATTCAAAGAAAGTTTCGTCAGTTTGAAGAAATTAGAGACACGAGAGAAGCGTATGGGTACAAGGGTTGAGACGAAAATTGCTTCGGGACAGACGAGCTGACTCATGAATTCTAGTGCACGAAGCGTAGACGAAGCGTCGGCTCAATGACTGCAGCAGAGAGAACGAGAGAGAGAGAGAGAGAGAGATAAAGCGGTAAAAGGCAAAGAGAAGCAACCACCTGTAGCTCTCTCGTGGCACACTCGGCCTCGAGGACTTCTCTGAGGAGATTGAGAATCGGGCGAGGCGCTCTTGCAAAAAGAAAATAGTGTGTTCTCACCGACACTCAGGGTTGGCAACCGTAACATAATTATAGTAGATATCACATAATTTGGCCATGCGTATTGTGTAAACATAACGCTTGCACTATGTAATGCAAATTTACGATAATTTTGTTAGGAGCTGCAATTTGGGGAAAAAAGTAATGAGAGAAAGAGCGTGCACAATTCGTCTACTTTCGACTGTAGCGACATTAGTGACTAGCAACTTTTTTGGCAGTTGACATTCGACAAAATGATAGCGAGACACCTCACCCCCACACTCTTACTGCAAATCATCGCGCGCTATCCTCCATGATACACGAATGTAGTAGCTGGTAGCTCAAGGGGTCATTTTTATTAGGTGTATGACTTAATTTTTACAGATTTTTTCTTCGAGCTTAAAATTATATTTAAAATAGAAATATTTTTGCGGTCTTTTGTGGTTTTGAAAGGATCGGACGCAAGGTTTCAGAACACCAAACGACAAGTCTACGTGAGTTACATAACCTCTCAGAATAGCAGAGTTTACGACGGCAACTGATAAACAGCACATTCGGCACTGCATTTTATACGAATTCCAACAAGGAAAAAATGCTTCTAAAGCACGGGAATCAATTTGTAGTGTTCTTGGTGCCGACGTTGTGTCTTATGAAACGTTTAATTATTGGTACAAACGTTTTAGAAGTGATGATTTCGATCCTAGTGACCAGCCGCGCCCTGGACAGCCGCGAAAGTTTGAAGATGCGGAATTGCAAGCTCTACTGGATGAAAACTCAACACAAACGCAATAAGAGCTTGCAGCTCAGTTAGGAGTGACCCAAACAGCTATTTCCAAGCGTTTGCACCAAATGGGAAAAATTCAAAAACTTGCAAGGTGGGTCCCGCATGTGGTGACCGAACACAACCTAGGTCAACGTATGAAAACGTGCCTTTCACTGCTTGTCCGGCAACAAAAAAGGACTTCTTGTGGAAAATTGTGACGGGTGATGAAAAGTATATTTTTTACGAGAATCCCAAACGTAAAAATTCATGGGTAGATCCCGGGCAACCCAGTACATCGACGCCGAAATAGAACATCCACTTAAAGAAGGTTCTCCTGTGTATCTGGTGGGACATGAAGGGTGTGCTTTATTACGAACTCCTGGAAACTGGTCAGACGGTGACTGTGGAACGCTACAGCCGACAATTGAACAAACTGAGCGAAGAACTTGATCAGAAAAGGCTATTTACTGGACAAGGAAGGAATGTCATACTGCTGCATGACAACACTGAACCTCACGTTGCTCGCGCGACTCAGAAGACCCTCTTGAGCTTGGGATGGGAAGTTCTCCCGCACGCGGCATATTCACCAGACTTGGCCCCATCCGACTACCATTTGTTCCGGTCAATGCAGCACGCCTTACTGGATAAACAGTTCCAAACGCTGGACGATGTGCGTAAATTCGTCGATGACTTTATCGCCTCGAAGCCAGCAAGTTTCTTTCGCGACGGCATTCGTATGTAACCTGAGACATGGCGCAAGGTCATAGAAAACGATGGACAATATTTCCAAGATTAAGTTCGTTGTTCTCTATTTTTTTATATTAAATAAATTTGCTGAAAAATCTGTAAAAATTAAGTCATACACCTAATATATTCGTAATAAGAGGAAATAATCCGTATCCTGTACTTAAGATTTTATTTCAATTTTTGTTTATTTAACGTTTTTTTTTAATTTCTGAACGGTATATTGTTAAAAAAGACTGATGATAATTTTAAGATAATCATCCTTTCTTAAATAAAAATTCTAGTCTCTATATCACTTACATTTCCGAAGATAATTAACTTTAAGTATTCATATATTATCAATCTTAATTAATGACAATAAATAACCAGCAATAATTAAATAATTATAGTTGAATAATTTGAGGAATTAAATAACAATGAATAATGAAATGAATGTCTTCTATTCGCCTTACGTTATTAATCTTCATTATTAGAATTAGTATCAATAGTCTTATAAAAAATTGATTTCCTCATTTTTTTTATTCTTCTCACTGTTAAACTTTTCTTTTTATAAATGTAATCGTTAATTTTTTTTCTCTGTGAACTCGCAACTTTAAATTGATTGAAGAATTCTCATTTTTTGGTACCGTCAATTTTTATTCCTGTATGTTTTTTAATCCAATTAAAGTACGAGATGGAAAGAAAAAGTAAAAAAAGTAGCGAGATGTATCATATCGGTCTCAACTCTTCTGCCCTCTTTCTCTCTCCTTCGCCGAGGATTGTGTGCGTAATTCTTCACGACTGAGAGAGCTATTTTTGGAAACAATCAATTGACTCGTTGGAGAAAAGAAAGGCAACGAGGGGGAGGAGGGGGTGCATACCTCATCATAGCCGTCCTCGAATTTCATTCCGAGAAGATCTGCTTCTCTCTCTCTCTCTCTCTCTCTCTCTCTCTCTCTCTCTCTCACCCTTTCCTTTTCTCTTTTTTCTCGCGCTTGATTATTTTTAAACATCTTTCCGTCCGCCTCTCCCGCCCGATTTCATCGTCGGCTTTCTTTGACTATTTAAGTTGTGCCTATGCTCGTTTAACCTCGTCTACTTTCTACATTTTTTTTTCGTTCACGTCTACGAATCGCGAATATACGAATACACTGGCGACTTCCGGGGCATTATTGCCCACGCGTAAGAGAGGAAAAAACGGATATTTTTTTTTTACTGTCCCAAAATTTGCTTTGAAGTTTTCGTCGAGAGTCGCCGACGTGAAGAGACTTCGTCTGCTCGCTAAAATTGACCAAGACTCATTTTTTACTTTCCTCGAAGAGCTGTCAATCAAGCTTTTCTTTCAGCTTTATTATCGCGTTTGACCGGAGCCACACTTCCGTCTGCCCGTCAATATTTTCCTTCACGACTTTACTTCTTTGTTTTTTTGCGTACGTGCTATTTTTATTTATTAACCATTTTGTCCCCATGTTCCTCCGTAATGTTGTCCACAGCTAATCATTTCCCGATGCACTATTCTTTTTTCGAGTTTACACGAGGGCACGGGGAAACTGAGGAGAACCCATAGCGCAAAAGGCAGCAATGTTTTACGGAGGTTCGAATGACGAAGGCGGGTGTACTTCCGAAAAGCTCACACCTCCGATTAATTTAAAACTTCGTATACTTATGTATTTTGACTCGCTGATCACAAATATGATAGTGAAAATACCCGCAAATTTTATTTTCAAGGTCAAAACTAAAAAAAAACTTTTTAGTTTTTCTATTTTATTTTAATAAATATTGGTCTTAGAGAAAAATGTTTCCTACAAGAGTTGTAACTTATGAATAGACTGATATTCTATGTTCTATACGGGTTTTGTCTAAAACCATTTTTTTTTCGAGAAAAATGGGATAATGCTCCAATCAGTATATTTTGCTAAACTCTATTAGTTTTCATGTTATCTACTTACGCACTTTACCACGGGGAGGTTAGAGTTTAGTCTTTAAAGTGCATGTTTTTTTTTTGTATTTTATTCTTTTTTCGTTTTTTTTTGTATTTTATTCTGCTTTTTGCTTTTTTGTATTTTTTATTTTGCTCTTTTTTGTATTTTATGTTGTTTTCTGTTATTTTTTGTGATTTTAGTATTATATAGGAAAATATTGAAGGTTAAGCAATATAAAAACGAAAAACTTATATGGCACCCCACGATTCCACGCACCCATCCGAGGTGCCCTCCGCCCACCCCAGTGTCCCACGCACCCCACGATTCCACGCACCTATGCCCACGATTCAACATATCCGAGTTTGCTTGGGTTTGCGTTTGTTTTATTTGCGTTTGTTTGGGCCCATATGCAGTAAAGTGCGTAAGTAGATAATATCGAAACTAATGGAGTTTAGCAAAATATACTTATTGGAGTATTATCCTATTTTTCTTGAAAAATAATGATTTTAGACAAAATTTGTATAGAACATAAATTATCGGTCTTTTGATGGGTTACAATTTTTGTACGAGACATTTTCCTCTACGATCAACATTTATTAAAATAAAATAGAAAAACTAAAAAAACCCGTTTTTTTTTAGTTTTGACCTTGAAAATCAAATTTTCGGGTATTTTCACTATCATATTCGTTATCAGCGAGCCAGAATACATAAGTACACGAAGTTCTAAATTATTCGGAGGTGTGGGCTTTTCTGAAGTTTATCCATCCGCGTATTAAACCCGGACAACGCTGCTTGGGCGATCGTCGAAGGACCGCGGCACCGACCGCACGCTCTTACTGTCCACTAACGTGCTACATTTTTCCCCGTTTCTTCTTACAATCGCAACGATAAATTTGTCCCCGTCCGCGATGGTCCAACGACGACGTTCCCGCTGGCATAATTCTGAAGAGACAGAAAATGAGAGAGAGGGAGAGAGAGAGAGAGAGAGAGAGAGAGAGAGAGAGAGAGAGAGAGAGAGAGAGAGAGAGAGAGAGAAACAGAAACAGACAGACAGAAAAAAAAGGAATTCTTCATCAAACGAAAAGCGAGCGAAGGTCAGAAATACGGGTGCACGTCTGTATGCGCTTGCGCCAATTAAATTGTTTTGCCTCTCTCGTTATATCGACGTCATACGTCTCGGCGAGTATGGCTTTTCGATGCGCGCCAAATTCGTCATCTTTCACATTTGTACTCGACAACCGCGTCGTCGTCGACGTCACGTCGAAAATTTGGCTAAAAAATTATTCATCGTGTTCCCGATTTAAGTAGTGAGTTTTTCTCCTTTTTTTGTTTTTCTTTTCTTTCGCGCGATCACAAAGAATGACAACTTAAATTATCTAGGACATCGTAGAAAATAGTACATTATTTATATTCTCTTGTCTTTAAAAACTTTTCATTAATGACGATAGTCTTTTCTATCCACTCGGATTAATCTGAATGTCGATGTGACACGGTCAATTCTCTTATTGTAACACATCGAAACAAAGAGTTCGTATTATCAATGTCATTCACAATATAATTTCTAGTTGTTCGGATTTTTTTTTTACTAATGGCAGCGTTAATAATAATAATATTGAAAAATAATAATAAATCGCGCCTAACCCACCGAGGTGATCAATAATAATAATGATAATAATAATCATGTAATACGAAGGGCAATTAATTTTCGGCACGATAAATTGATAATGCCCAAATGAACTCAAACCCAGGAAGAAATTGAGTTCGGGCTTTGATAGGGCCCATCTTCATTTTCCCTAACTTTATTAAGGCCCTAGTCTGGAAGCCTCACACGGGCTATCAGTGGCCGATCACACTTTGCTACCGAGGGCCATTGAAGGCCTTTCAAAATGCCTCAACGGTGCCTCAAAACAAATTATTGCAGCCATATGTGTACGTGCGTGCGTGTGTGCACTGTGAAAAAGAAATGTGTTATTCCAATACATTTAAGGCTTAGAATTCTGTCGCATATTTTGACACGTTTGATCTCGCGTTGTTCCAATGAACGCACTGCATGCGTGTTGGTTCAAGGCATCACAGCTCGTCTACCAAGCGCATAGTTTAATTATTATAGTTAATCGATTTCGATCATTACTATGCCATCAATTCTTTATTCAAGCAATTTATACTGATTTGCCCCTATAATAGCAAAGTCTCGTAGTATTGGGGAAATGCCTACTAGGGAAACTACAACTATACCCCTTGAAAGGCCCTTACTTGGTCTCCGTAGTTGGACCATAGTTTTAGTCAACCTAACTACCCTACCATTCTCTAATAGGGGCCCGGTCCCGCTCTTTTACGGAAAACCCTACTACGGAATCCACAAATCATCCCTTTGAAGGCCCCGAATTATATTAGGGATTCCCTGTCAATTTACCGCTCGGGAAGAGAACACAACAGAGATGGCAGTGGCCATTTTATATATAGATATATAGTGCCTGCGGGGCGAACGATCACACTTGCGCACGCGGTTAAATGAGAGAATTTCCTTGGAAACGAGAGCGCTAACGAGGCAAAGGGTGAAGAGACGTCGAAAGAAGCCTCAGTACACAGTCCAGTTGGCAAACTTGACGTGTCCAAAGGAAGTGAAAATGCTCGTACGTTAAGTATAGGGTTGAGATACGCGCCGTATATTAATATATCTCGCGTGTACACACCCGTACGATGGCCCGCGCACAAAAGTGTACCTCTGTAAATGAGTGCGCGCGATTTTGAACGTAACATCTGCGCCGATAAATTCACATGCGCAAAAACGTTATGACTTACGAGTTGTACAGTGAATCAAAAAAGTTTCCGTACACGCTGTACAAACTAATTTATTTTAGATTATTCTACAATCGTTGGTTGATATATTGATGTTAATTTTTTGTTTATCTTATAAATAATCAGATTAACAATAAACATAACATAAAAACAAATCGAAAAACACTGACTTCACCAGCAAAGAAATAAACAGATCAATAACTAGCGAAAAATATGCACCACGAAAGTTTCCGTAGATGTACCACAATTTAACTTCCATTGTGGAAAATTGAAAGGGAATCCCTAATACAATTCGGGGCCTTCGAGGGATCATTTGTGAATTCTGTAGTAGGGTTTTCCGTAAAAGGGCCGGACCAGGCCCCTATTACAGAATGGTAGAGTAGTTAGGTTGACTAAAACTATGGTCTAAGTAGGGAGATCAAGTAAGGGCCTTTCAAGGGGTGTAGTTGTAGTTTCCCTAGTAGCGATTTCCCCAAAACTACGAGACTTTGCTATTATAGAGGCAAATCAGTGCAAACTGCTTGACTAAAGAATTTATGGCAAAATAATGATCGAAATCGATTAAATATAATAATTAAACTATGCGTTTAGTAGACGAGCTGTGATGCCTTGAACCAACACGCATGCAGTGCGTTCATTGGAACAACGCGGGATCAAACGTGGCAAAATATGCGACACAATACTAAGCCTCAAATGTATTGGAATAGCACATTTCTTTTTCGCAGTGCACACACACACACGCACGTACGCATATGGCTGCAATAATTCGTTATGAGGCACCGTTGAGGCAATTTGAAAGGCCCTAGTTCTTTTGCCTTCAATGGCCCTCGGTAGCAAAGTGTGACCGGTCACTGATGGCCCATGTGAGGCTTCCAGACTAGGGCCTTAATAAAGTTAGGGAACATTAAGATGGGCCCTATCAAAGCCCGAACTCAATTTCCGCTCGGGTTTTATCTATCGTAGTTTTCTGTTCTTACCATAACTAGTGATCGTTGGGCCCACCCTTAGTCTTCAAAACTTCTTTCAAGCGTTTTTGCATGCCTGCGCCCAGTTTTGATGTCATCGGTGCCCCGATTTTGTCCCACTCTTTTCGAAACGCGTTTTTCAATTGTTCTGTATTTCTAATCGCATATTTCTTTATTCGCCTGCCTAAATTCATCCCATAAATGTTCAATTGGGTTCAAATCAGGCGATTGCGAAGGTGTACGGAGTTGGCTAGGCACATAGCGCGATAACCGCTCTTTAAGGGGGGAAAACCCTTTACAATGTTCGAAAATTGTTTTTTTTTCTTCACATATTTCGAAAGTATAATATACTGGAGAGTATACTGGAAAATCGAAAAATCGAAATATGAAATATTTACGAAATTATAGCACATAGTCGAAAGCGCGTCGGGACCGCATGCTGTAAACTAGGAAACTTAAGCGCGATTATCTCGAAATTACATTTTCAAAAACTACTAATGTTATAGCTCAAAAAGTTATTGATGGATCTGGCTGAAATTTTGGGAGGTTTCTCACTATAACATTATCGGAAGGATATACCTAACATTTTAAGATTATCGCGTAAATAAATTCATTTTTTTTTGGAGTAAAAATTGTCGAGTAAATAGTCAAAAATATGAAAATTTGATTAAAAAGCGTACTTAATTTTTAGTTTTATACTTTTTTATATTTTTATAGATATATCCTTCCCCTACACATCTCAATAATCGAAAAATATTTTCGATTTCTGTTTCGGATCAATAGAAAAAATCAGACAAATAAAGCATATTTCGATATCACGAAAAAGAAGCCTAAAGGAATACCTTATAACGGCGCCATTTCGTTTTACTTGAAAACAAAAAAAATCAACACTTGAAAGTTGTAATAAGATGATGTCAAAATTTTAAAATGGTGCGATTATTTTATCAGTTTTAAAAAAATTCATGAAAAATTACTCATTTTCGGGCGTCTAAAGGGGTTTTCCCCCCTTAACTTTCTTCGCCGTGTGCTTCGGGATGTTGTCTTGTTGAAAAATAAATGCCTCACGCAGATTTAATTTCTGTGCACTTTCTTGTAAATTATCTTTCAAAATGTTCATATAAACGTATTGATCTATAGTTCTGTGAATAAATGTTAATTTTCCTAGTCCGGTTGCGCTCATACAGCCCCACACAGGAACACCGCCACCGCAATGCTTCGATTCGGTTGTTCATTTGTTTATTCGTTCGTGCTCGTTTAAAAAATATATGATCTTCGTTTCATTTGTTTATTGTAATTATAACTAACTACACAGCGTAATGTCCATTAGCTTAAATCGTATTCCAGTAAACTTAGTGAAAGTATTAAAAGCTCTGGAAATAGAAGACCGTAATAATGATAATGGAACGAAGAGATGCGAAAAAAATAGACGAAAGGATAAAAAAAGGAACTAGAAAACTTAAAAAATGAAATTATAAGGAAGAAAGCGGAAAAAATAAACAATTCGACGTACACTGAGAAGTACAAATATATTATAGAGAATGATGAGGCAACATAGGAAGGGCGATAGAGGGAAAAAGGAATGGAAGTGCAGGATATGTAAAGGACAAAATGAGAAGTCAGAACACCTGTTGATATGTACAAAAGGCTGGGAGTTGGTGACAGAGAAAGCAAGAAAGAAAGCAGAGCAGTGGATGGAAGGGATAGATGATTTGGCAATCAAGAGAGAAATTGTAAATATGTCGGGTAGGAAGATACAAAAAGGGATATATGAATATTTTAGGGAAATAGAGGAAGTGTGCAAAAAGATGAGTAAGGAGAAAGGAGGAGGAGAAAGAGATGGAACAGAGGAATAAATTAAGACAAGGAGAGAAATGTTAGACGGCACGAAGTGCAAGAATACGGAGTGTAGTAAATAAGTGAAGGAATATGTAAGCAAAAAGTTACTGTGTTGTAAAAAAAAAACTTTTCCTTAAAGTTGTGCAAATTAAACTCGTTTCGATTGACTGAATAAAACCTGCATTTTCGTCGAAAAAAAAATTAAGAAAATAATTAGACTTGGAGTTTTGAATGCCTGATTGAAAAATGTTTGCAAATTATTCTTATTTTATATTCTTGATGATTCTTTGTTAATGTGTCCTCAAACTACAAATAGTAAAAAAGTTTCATTCTATACAATAGTGTTTTTGTTAACCCTCTGCGGTCAACCAGGGTCAAAATGACTCCAGGCACAACTTTAAGCCAAAATTACTGTAAGTTGTTGGCGGCCACTTTTTATAACAAATCGTTCATTTTTCGTGATTATCGTTCTTTATTTCACTCCGAAATGGCTCTTCAGTTATAAGAATAAATACCGTTTTTGGAACGCTCACTATGGACCTATTTTACAAGCTTTTATTTAACTTCACTTGTTGTGATATGCAGAACTGAAAATCGATATTTCACTCACTTCCCGACTACTTATAGCTCTGAAATTTTGCAAACATGCATCTAAGAGGTGACAATGCAGGATTCAACTTAAATAAATAAATAAATAACAATAACGACTTTCTGTGAGATGCAAAACTGAAAATCGATATTTCACCCATTTCACGACTTCTTAGAACTCTGAAATTTTGCAAACATGCATCTAAGAGGTAATAATGCATGATTCAACTTAAAAAATAAAAAAAAATACCGATTTTCTGTGACATGCAAAACGGAAAATCGATATTCTACCCACTTCCTGACCTAAGAGGTCAGACACTACATGATTCGACTTAAAAAAATTAAAGACTAAAAAGTAGAAAATAATTTATATGCAAAAAAATCTTTTTTTTAAAAACAAGCTTTTATTTAATGTACGAAAAAGTAGAAAATAACTTTTCTTACCAAGTCACCTATAGATGACTATAAATAAAAGCTTGGGGCGCTTACAATTTAAACATATAATCTTTAATTTATATGAATCCTTTAACATATAAACTATAAAACAACCTTAGATTTCTTAAATAAAAATCGGGAAACTGAGTATAAACAAGTGATAATAATTTCTCAAATTACTATTGTGCCAAATTCAATTTCAAATTCAAATCAAATTTATTAAACATTTAAAAAGTTGACCGCCCCAAGCTTTTATTTAAAATCACATATAGGTGACTTATTGGTAAGAAAAATCATTTTCTATTTTTCAGTGCATTAAATAAAAGCTTGTTTTAAATTTTTTTTTTTTTTTACATATAAATTATTTTCCCTTAAACTATCATACTTCAAGAGTATCACCCTAAAACTTGATGAAAAAAAATTGAAATTTTCAAGAGTTATGATTTTTTTTTAGTAAAAAAGGGCTTTTTTGCGGATTGACGCCTTGCTGATTTTTTCCGCTATTTTAAAATTTGATTAAAATATCATACCGAGAATGCCACATTCTAGAATGTTCAAACTAATATTCTGAATTTTTTTCAGTCATTCGGAACGATACGGTCAACGCGGCAATCGTTTAAACACGGCTGGGGTCATTGCACCCCCTGTGATTAGCGTGTTTATAGCCAGAACGTGCGACCGCGAAGGGTTTAATTAATTTTCAGAGTAGCTCACTCCTAACTAAAAAAAAAATATCTCGAAAATGGTTTACTTTTGCATAAAGCATTACTGGATTATTTGAATGCGGAAAACATGGCCTACAACCCTTTCGCGGGATCGTGACCAGTAGCCTTGTACAGTAGATCGTCGATTATTCGAATCAATTGGGACCGGGCGCCTTTCGGATAATCGAAAATTCGGATAACCAAACAGCAATATTCCATGAGCGAAAAAGCAAGTTGATTTTTTCAATATGACAAAATATATATATTTAAAAGCACAATGAACATTAATATGTTAATAATACAAGTACATTTTCCATGAATTGCAAATAACCATTGTATCATTTACAGACATAGAATGAAGTTAAATATGTATTTAAAAATAAATCAACATTCGTACATCTTTCAGTTCTTATCTATCTATTTTTAAAAAAAGTCGACGATTTCCTTCTGCTTCACAACGGAAGATCATTTATTTGCTGCCAAATCTCGCAATTGTTTTAGAAGAAGAAGTTGCATTGAATAACATTCAGGATGCGTTTTGTACCACTCCATTTCCGTAATATATAGGGCGTAATCGTTCGAATAACTAAGCATTGGGATGAACAAAATTATTGTTTAGATAATTGATATTTCGAATAATCCAAATCGTCATTCGGATAATTGACATTTTGGATAAAACAAATATGGCCATTCGGATAATTGACGTTTCGGATAAACTGACGTTCGGATAATCGACGCTATACTGTATATATGCGTAACCACGCACGTACCGTTTATTACCACAAGCATGTTTCGTTCGTTCATACCGGTCTTCTCTAGTGATCCATAACCGAAATGTGTATTGCATTAGAAATATGTATTGAACGGAGCGGCAACAGTACTCGAACGATCGAGTGTCAACAAACTCGAACTCTTGATCTCTCGTGTAGACATTATCGTAAGCTGGACGATATTTTTATCGCGATCAGTGAAACGAAAGTGTTGTAAAATTCAATTGAAACAAAAAATACAGTTGAAAATGAAAGAATTGAGAAGCGGGAGATAGAGAAAGAGATAAACGTAGATGAGGGAGAAACAAACAATTTCGTATATACGGTTCGTCGGCGTAAACGGAACAGCGATTCGGATCAATGGGAACGATATATATTACGCTGCTTGGACGCGTACGTAAAAAGTGGGCAACACGTGTCGAGGGACGACGTGGATAACGCGCGCGCTTACGAGGAACACTTGTGCCTCTACACGTGTGAACCCGAGAACCGACGCAATGCTAACTTGACCTTTGTTGGGGTATCTCGACAGACGCAGAGAAACGGGTGCCTCGTCGTGCCTTGTCGATTCTGATGATCTGAAGGTTGGAGGGAGAGAGGGCGAAAGAAAGAGAGACTGAGAGAGAGAGAGAGAGAGAGAGAGAGAGAGAGAGAGAGAGAGAGAGGAAGGATAAAGGGCTCGTCTAAAGATTATACTTGATGTTTCATCGATTTATTTGTATCACCACTCTCGACTACCGTGCTTACGGTCACGAAAAATCGTAATTCAAAAAGATCAAGGCTTGGCACGATTCCGTGACAGTAATTATTATTGGACGATATTCTATTATTTTCTTCCTATTACCACTATTATAATTATTGCTGTTGTTGCTATTGTACACTTTCAATACTTACACCGCCACGACGAATTGAAGTAGTAATCTCGCCAGAGTCACGTTGAAAAGTTTATTCTCCGCTCAATCGATGAAATATTGCGAAATATACTTACAATGTTGGTTGTACATCTTATCGGGATGTAAAAACGTATAATGATGAAAATGCCTAATATAATGTTTACCTAACCCTCACTTTTGTATCAGACTATCCATTGCGACTACTAATACGTAGATACTGTGCGTATACGGATATGCACAACTACTGTAATCTAGTTCTAGTCTGCTCCAGTCGCTTCGTGGCGCTAGCGTCGCTAGACATTGCTTAATTTAAATCGCTATATCTCTAAGACTAGACGGTCAAAATTCATGATTTTTTTTTACCCACTTCGTCATATGTTCCTATGTAATTGAGAATTAAAAAAAAATCTGTAGAAATGTTTCGATGTTATTGCGTGAAATGCGAAATTGTCCACTGCTCCCCATAACAACACGTGTGTAAAACCGTGAAATCTTTGATTGCCAATATCTCGAAAACGGAACGTCAAACAACGCCTTGGATATCGTACTCTTGCCAAAAGCCTACTTATTTTTTAATTTTTTAAATATTTTTATAGATTGTTTATCAACCTTACAAAAATTCATGAAAAATGACTCATTTCCGGGCGTCTAAAAATCCCCCCCCCCCCCTTAAGCTTTGCAATTGGATTTTGTAGAGAAAGCAAGAACTTGCGTAAACGGAAAAACGTGCTCGAAGTCGACGTCGCGCGGCAATATACTGGGATGAAAATGACCCCGCGTGTAAATCGCGAGAAGTGAATTTTCATTGCAAATTCCAAACGACCCGAACCTCGACGTCGTTTGAGGTGACGGTAGTGAACGCGCGACCGTCAAGAGACAAACGACAAACGAGGCTTCGTGTGACTTTACGATCGTGTTAATGACTCGTCAACGAGTACTTTCAATGTATCACTACGGCAGAGTCGGCGTTAATTATTGAAATATATTAAAACGTCGTGTGGAGACGAAGACGTCGAGTTTATCTCGTTCTCGAGTAAAGACAGAGAGAGAGAGAGAGAGAGAGAGAGAGAGAGAGAGGAGAGAGAGGTACAAGAAGTGTGCAAAGGTAGTTCCGAGTCGAGTGCCGTAAAACTCGTCTCTCTCTCTCTCTCTCTCTCTCTCTATATATATATATATATATATATCACGCTCTCTCTCTCGGACGGTATAGACTTTTTACCGTGTTACTTTCATGCACGCTACATACGTTACGGCCAAACACGCGCGCTTACATATACGCTGTATGCGAAGCTAACGACGAACAAACTGAAAAGCCGGTCGGCGCGAAAGCGAGCGGACGAGTGAGAGAGGGTTGGGACAGGGACGAGAGATGGAGAGAGAGAGAGAGAGAGCTCGCGCGCGCGCGCGAGGGAGCTACGAAAGAGACAGAGAAAGGCTACACGGGTTTCTCGTAATGCGAACCCGTGCGCGGACGCCAAGCTGTCTGCCGGAACCCGCGGTCCCCCACTACTCGCCGCCGACGGTCTCGGCGGCCGCGCGGAGAGTTGTCGAGTGGGGGGGGGGGGGCGGTTGAAGTGCAGAGTGGGGCGAACAGTATCCGCGAGTAGCGGCACGAAGCACGATGTGTCGCTCGCAACGGACAATTATCGAAGCTGCATACGTGTATACGTAGAACCCGCTTTACCCCCATCCCCCTTCCCCGCTCCTCGTCGGTACGCCGATGTTAGTACTTTTCACTTCGGTTCCTTTGCTAGCCAGCCCGAATACACTTTTACCCCCGTCATCCATTGTTTCCTTTCTTTTTTGCAACGGCAAAAAAAAAAAAAACTTACATACACTTTGCACATTATCTTCATCCATTTTACGCGTTCACTCTCGTGTACCCGAGGCAAGGAGAAAAATCTGCGCGCGTATCTTGCGTTTTCGCTGGTCGCTAACCTCGACTTTCCGTCGACTAAGCGCGCCGTTGGTGCGGTAACACTTTTGCGAAACTCTTCGACGCGTCGCTCCGCCGCGATATCAACAGGCGGTAGAACAATTCACGGAACAATGGGGAAAACGGCATTTTCTCGGCTCTCGGCAAACTAGTAGCGATAAGAAGAAAAAGAATAACGAAAAACAAAAGAACTTTGAGTATATACGAAAAACAGTGGAACTGACTATTGTCACCGCGATTAGCGCCAAATCCCGTGCGGGGAAAAGCTGCATCTTTGCGAGGTTCAGCCTCGCGGCTCGTATCTTGCGATCTGTAAAAAAAAAAGACGACCATTCGTTCATACACGTTCGCTTGCCAGTCATTGGACTGGAGAACAAGGCAGGCCTCTGTCCCTACGCGAATACAGTGAACTCGTACTCGTCTTACAAGAAGAGACTGACACGAACGAAAAGTTTGCGCGCGCGTGTGTGTGTGTGTGTGTGTGTGGATGGAATGTACGTGTCTATGATATATAGCGAAAATATTAGGTGTAGTAAAAAGAAATCCATTATTTTTGCAATAGATGGCTTTACTAATCTGTATCTCGCGTTGTATAAGTGCGATCGGATTGCGCTAGATGGCGTTAGAAAGATAAGATTTCGTATTAAAATAAACATTTCAGACAGTTTTGTGATTGCGTAACTCAATATTTTTTGAGCGCGCGTCAAAGATGGCCACCAGCAAAGTGAAAATACGCCATATTTTACAATTTTTCTTCGATAAAGGCGAAAACGCAAGTCAGGCGGCTGAAAATGTGAATAGTGTTTATGGTCCTGATACTGTAACAGCCAATCACGCGCAATTTTGGTTTCGTCGATTCCGTTCCGGTAATTTTGATGTCAAAGATGCACCACGCTTTAGAAGGCCAATTGTCGAAAATGTCGATAAAATAATGGAAATCGTCGAGTTCGACCGTCATGTAAGCACTGTTTCGATTACCCAGGAGCTAAACATTGCACAAAAAACCGTTTGGAACCACTTGAATAAGGCTGGATACAAAAAGAAGCTCGATGTATTATGGGTGCCACACGAATTAACGCAAAAAAACCCTCATGGACCGAATTTCCATCTGCTGCGAATCGCTGCTGAATCGCAACAAAATCTACCCATTTATGAAGCGGATGATGACCGGTGATGAAAAGTGGGTCACTTGCGACAACGTCAAGCGAAAACGGTCGTGGTCGAATCGCGGTGAGCCGGCGGAAACGGTGGCCAAGTCAGGATTGACGGGCAGGAAGATTTTACTGTGTGATTGGCAGGGAATTGTCTACTATGAGCTGCTCCCCTACGGCCAAACTCTTAATTTGGACCTGTACTGTCAACAATTGGGCCGTCTGAAAGAAGCAATCACCCAGAAGCGGCCAGCTTCGGCCAATGGGACAGGAATTGTGTTCCATCAGGACAACGCCAGGCCACACACATCAATAGTGACTCGCCAGAAGCTCCGGGAGCTTGGTTGAGAGGTTCTTATGCATCCACCTTATAGGCCGGATCTGGCACCAAGTGATTACCACCTATTCTTGTATATGGCGAATGATTTTGCTGGTGAAAAATTCGCTTCAAGAGAAGCTTGTGAAAATCGACTGTCCCAGTTTTTTGCCAATAGGGACGAGGGTTTCTATGAGAAAGGCATAATGAAATTACCTACAAAATGGCAACAAGTTATCGATCAAAACGGTGCATATTAGACCTAAATCGGATCATTCTAACTATGCTAAATAAAGCCTTCAATTTCATGCAAAAATAATGGATTTCTTTTTACTACACCTTATATATATTGGGAAGTTCTCGCTGTTTTTTCGTGAAAACTAATCCTTCGTGGTCACACTGAGTAGAATCGAACCGTCGATCAATATTTGGCGTAAATATATAATAGTTCCCGGCTTCGAATGGGGCATTATTCACCATCTTACCTGAAGTTTGAAGTATCATCATACCATAAAATTTACCCACTTCACATGTCAGAATAAATACCTTTTTTTGGAACGCCCACTATGCTACTATTTTTTCCCCAAAAGTAGCATATCTAAGGAGTATCACGTCCAAATTTTAGGTAAAGATGTTGAAAATACACGGAACTATGATTTTTTGAGCGAAAAAGTGTCTTTTTTGCGTTTCCACGTCTTTAAGATTTTTTGTTCACATGTCGCTATTTTATTTCTTATAAATACATTTTTCGGACATCATCTAGAAAGTTCAAAACATGTTTCGTAATTTTTTGAACTACTTCGGACGGATAGTTTGGTCACAATACTTTTTTTGAAAACTGACTGGGTAGAATCGACCCAAGTGTGACCACCACGATTGAATTTGGAAGTGTGACCACGAAGGGTTAATGCTGTATGTAAAAAAATTAGTAAAAAAATGTCACTGAAATTATTGTCCATCGCTAGTCACTACTTTTTCCCATCCTTCTGGCAGCATTTTAATTCCACGTCGGAAAAAGGACACGTCTTTTGAGGCTATCCAAGAGTCGACTCATTTTTTTGGCATTTTCATGAGAATGGAAGTGCTGCTCAGCCAGGCTACGTGCCATCGATCGGAACAAGTGATAATCGGAAGGAGCAATGTCTGGTGAATATACGGCGGGTGGGATTTGCTACTTGGAAACGCTTAAATGGGTAGGACTTCCCATTTAAGCGTTTCCAAGTAGGTTTTCACCGGTTTTGCAACATGTGGCCAACCGTTGTCACGCTGCAAAATCACTTTTTCGTACCTCTGCGCGTATAGCAGCCGTTTTTCCTTCAATGCTCCGCTCAAACGCATCGATGGTAGTCGATAACGATCTCCCGTGATGGTTTCGTTCGGTTTGAGCAGCTCATAATAAACTATACCCAGCTGATCCCACCAAATGCAGAGCAGAAGCTTGGAACCATGGATATTCGGCTTTGCCGACGATGTTGATGCATGGCCGTACTTATCCCACGATTTTCTACGCTTAGGGTTATCGTAGTTTATCCATTTTTCATCGCTACTCACAATACGATGCAAAAAAACCTTTCCTTTTCTGCAATTGAAGCAGCTGTTCGCACGTGAAAAGACGCCGTTCGACGTCTCTCGGCTTCAACTCGTACGGCACCCAATATCCTTACTTTTCAATCATTTCTAATGCTTTCAAACGTTTCGAAACTGTTGTGTGATCAACTCCTAATGATTCTGCAAGTTCAGCTAGTGTCTGACACGAGTCTTCATGAAATAATGTCTCCAATTCTACGTCTTCAGACTTTTCCGGTGCGTCAGAGCGTGCTTTATCTTCAACATCAAAATCATTATTTTTGAAGCGTCTCAACCAATCTCTGCATGTTCTTTCCGAGAGAGCATGGTCGCTGTAAGCCTCAACGAAAATTGTGTATGCTTCAGCTGCAGATTTTTTAATAAAGTTGTGCAGTAAAAAAAAAGTTGTTTTCATTCCGGCGAAATAACTTACACTGAATTTAAAGCTTGCTTATAACACTTGTTTATAGATGCATTGCCATCTCAAACTACACGCACACAGTTCTGGTAACGCCATCTGTTGGAAAACAGCGAGAACTGATTCAACGTCCTAATATATATATATATATATATATATATATATATATATATATATATATATATATATATATATATATAGGTTACGGTGAATGCTCGATGGATAGATCCATCTTTACCCCACCTTGCGGCCGCAACCAACGTCCCTCTCGGTATAGCATTCACTATGACATATCTGCCATAGGCATAGGGAAACTGTGGTAAAACCTATCCAAATACAGCCAGTCCCGGGTTCACCTTTCAGTTTCGCAACAACGTCGAGTTTCGTCGAGCAATGAATCATATTAGTTCGTAATTTAACTTTTTGTTTATATCGACTTTCATTGAGTCTTTGAATTTGCGGTCTTATTTTATTTTGCATATTTTATTATTATTATATTTCATTACTTACCATAACGCATCTCATATTGTTTATTTTTGGTTTTATATCGAATCCTTATTTCCTCAATTTCTGTTTACTTTTGTATTATATTGAATTCTTATTTCTATCATTGCTACTTATTTTTGTTTTATATGGAATCCTTATTTCTTTAATTTGTTTTTTTTTTGTTCGTTTTATAACAAGTATTCAATTCTTTAAATTTCTGTTTACTTTTTTCACATTTTATCTGTGACTTTATATTTGCCTGGGAGTTTTACTAGGACATAATAAATGTTATCAATTAATCGAGCTCTCTCTCTCTCTCTCTCTCTCTCTCTCTCTCTCCCACTCGCTCGCTCTCCGGCACAATCTTCGTGGTCACCGTGCGATCGGAGGCTGTTTGAGAGTGGTGTAAAACACAGTGGATACTCTGTCCGCGTTTAGGTTTCTGTGTCGAATATGACACTCGGGAGAAAGAATTTTTTTGCCCCGAGGATAAACGATGTGCGCGTGCGTGCGTTGTGAATTTCGAATGGAATGACTTGTCTTTCGCGCGCACGTACTCTTGACGAAGACGACGACGACGAGTGTGTTCGCCTTGATTATCGTCGTGGCGCGCACTCAAAAACACATACTCCCGAGGCCTGCTGGCCGTTCGTGTGCGGCATGCGCGAGGGAGTCCCGCGAAGCGACACGACCTCGTCAACGTTGGGTTTCGGTCTCCGCACGGGTGTTGCAATGCAACGGGCTCTCTCAGTGCGGCGCATGTTGCAGCGAGAAACTCACGCCGGTAGGCAACCAGAGAAAGAGAGAGAGAGAGAGAGAGAGAGAGACCGCCAAGGGTTCGTTGACACCGCGAGACCGTCCGCGAACGCTCGACCATCGATACCCATACAATACATGAGTGTGTGTATCTCTATATACATGTATATATTCGTGCGGAAAGGAGATGCATTCGACTTCAAGGACCGTCCTGATAATAGCCAATTGGCCCCATACACAATATTATCCAAATCCCATGTCTTCAAAAGCCGATGGATAAATCTAAATGTAATCATAGAATAGTAATTTATGCTACAAGTGCGGAAAACAACGAATTCCATCGCGCGTGAAGTTGCCGCATGAGCCGAAGGCTTATGGTGCATTTCATACGAGTACGAGTGTGATTTGCAGCACGAGCCGAAGGCGAGTGCTGTAACCACACGAGTGAGAAATGCACCATAAGTCGAGGCGAATTCGGCAACTTACGCGCGATGTAATTCGTTTTTTTTCGCACATGTCCCATACATTATTTTTTGCAATGACTGTCTCGAAAGTGGGATTTGAGATTCAACAAAACCAATAACAATTATATTCAAATATATCAGATCAGTTCAGATCATTTCCTTGTCAGAAAATACGACTTTGATAAGTTGACGTTTCATATCACATGAATTTCGCTACAATCAAGTTTCTTCAATCGGTCCAAAATCGTAGAACAAAAAACTATCAACCGTGAAAAAAACCGTTTTTTCGCGAATCAATGTGGTAAAGTGAGCTATAAATAGATTTTTTTCCGCACTAGTGCGGGAAAGTCTCACATTCCCGCACTAGTGCGGGAAAGTAAGCATCGTTGAGAAATAAGCCACTTTCCGCACGCTAAACACCAATCGAAAATCGCACTTTCGGGGCAGGCATTGCGAAAAAGTAATTTGCAGTAACGTCTTCAAATAACTAGGATAGACCATATTATGTAGAACAGAAATCTGCTGTTCTGCTGTATGCCGAATTGCGAAATTTGCTGGATAAAAACTCTTCTCAAGCACTTGAGGAGGTTGAAACGCTCCAGTTGAGTCATATACGCTCACTGCGTGTCGTTTTTCTCCTACCGCTGCGCCATCTCTCGGGAAAATGGTGACAATATGTAGATGCCCAGATTACGGGGTTTCCTGTTTTTGTAGGACAGAACGTAGTAGGAACGAGTATGATTATTTAATAAAAGTTGGCAGGTTATTACGAAAATGAGCTTGTCATGCATACAATATGGCTTCCAAAGTATTGGCCTTAATTTTTTTCGTGAAAAGTCCGTGTCTAAAGGTAATGACACCAACTTAACCTATATGTAATCGTTTGTGTATCAAAAATAGATATGGCTTCAAAAAAATGTTGATTAAATGTAGGCAAAAAATCTATTCGAGAGCCACCATGTCAAAAAAATAGAAGACATTTTTAATTCCGATGGTCAACGATTCGTTAGCGGAAAAGTAATACGGCAAACTAGGGTTAATGATCCTCCGTGTGATGTAAAAATAGAGATATGCACAATTGAGCCTAAATTGTATTACTAAGATTTAATTCAAACAAAACTAAATGCTGCATTTTTAAAGTTACTTGCGTATTTGTATAAACATTCGAACTCGCTCAAACAAAGATATGAGTAAGATAGAAAAGGACGTATGACATAAAACGGATTCAAAAGGAATAAGTATTATAAATAGATTTTGGATACACCACTATTCTACTTGACTGCTGCTCTATTACAATAATACTTTATGCCTTGGCTCACACAAAAGCATGATGTATGCAATTAATACCATGGTATTCCGAAAATGAAGAACAAGTGTCGTTTTTTGGGATTTGGTTATTGGTTTTAATGTACTACAAATTGATTCCCGTGCTTTAGAAGTATTTTTTCCTTGTTGGAATTCGTATAAAATGCAGTGCCGAATGTGCTGTTTATCAGTTGCCATCGTAAACTCTGCTATTCTGAGAGGTTATGTAACTCACGTAGACTTGTCGCTTCCGAAACCTCGCGTCCGATCCTTTCAAAACCACAAAAGACCGCGAAAATATTTCAATTTTGAATATAATTTTAAGCTCGAAGAGAAAATCTTTAAAAATTAAGTCATACACCTAATAGTTTCTGCATTCACAACGTTTGAAATATGTCTCACGACCTTTTCTCGTACAATGTTCGAGGAGACTCCCCGAGGGACGACCACTACAAAGTTTTTTCCCTCGTCCGGTACTTTTATTTGTTATTCATCGGACATTCAAGCGCGAGAGGGAGAAGAAAAAGAGAGCGAGAGAGAGAGAGAGAAGGACAGAGAGACCGAGACGATCGGAAGGACGCGGCTGCTGGGTTTGAGGAACCTTGACAAGGTTTCTCGAGTACACGCATCGGATATTTATAGCGTAGCGACAACTCTATATATATACATGCACGAGACCCTCGCAATTTTGGTTAATCGGGTGCATCGCGCGAACCAACTCCCTGTCAGTCGGTAAAATCATTCAGTGTTCGTGTACACTCGGATTATATTGATTTTAGATACAACTATTGTTGCACACCCACACGCGGCTCACCGTGGCCTTTGTGAAATGGGCTGGAAAAACCGAGGCTCGCTGTGAGCGCGGAATTAGCATAGAATTGAAATATAGAGAGAAGGAGCAAGTGAGAAAGAGAGACGGGGCGTGAAGGGGAGGGAAACAACGACGAGAGTTGCCAAGATGCCAAGGGAAGCATCGATGTAGTAGCAAAAGTATGTTGCACTGTGCGCTGGCACACCTGTTGAACATTCCTTCACGGATTTAAGCTCGCATGTATTAAATACATACACACATACACATGCACGCATGCACCCACATACATACAGGCACACAAGCACATACACATCTAAGCTCGATTACATGGGAAAAGATGAATTTGAAGATATTCGACTTTGAAGACCGTCTTCGATATGGTGACACGTTCTAATGTGTTATATTCATCTAATGTATTGCCGATATAGATATAACAACGAGTTCACAATATCCTTTTCCCATAAATACAGTGAGTAAATAAAGTATTTGCACACCGCGTGTTTTTCAAATCATCATACGAAAAAAGAATAAAATACTATAGCCTTTTATTCTTTATCGAATTTTTTTTTTTTCTTCGACAAAAGAAAAATGCTGAAGTATTTTTTTTTTTTCGCAGGATAATTTGAAAAACACGAGGTGTGCAAATACTTTTTTTTATCCACTGTATATTCTATTCTATTCTATATATTAGGTGTAGTAAAAAGAAATTCATTATTTTTACAATAGATGGCTTTAGTAATCTGTATCTCGCGTTGTATAAGTGCGATCGGATTACGCTAGATGGCGTTAGAAAGATAAGATTTCGTACTAAAATAAACATCTCAGACAGTTTTGTGATTGCTTGACTCAATATTTTTTGAGCGGGCGTCAAAGATGGCCACCAGCAAAGTGAAAATACGCCATATTTTACAGTTTTTCTTCGATAAAGGCGAAAACGCAAGCCAGGCGGCTGAAAATGTGAATAGTGTTTATAGTCCTGATACTGTAACAGCCAATCACGTGCAATTTTGGTTTCGTCGATTCTGTTCCGGTAATTTTGATGTCAAAGATGCACCACGCTCTGGAAGGCCAATTGTCGAAAATGTCGATAAAATAATGGAAATCATCGAGTCCGACCGTCATGTAAGCACTGTTTCGATTACCCAGGAGGTATACATTGCACAAAAACCGTTTGGAACCACTTGAATAAGGCTGGATACAAAAAGGAGCTCGATGTATGGGTGCCACACGAGTTAACGCAAAAAACCCTCATGGACCGAATTTCCATCTGCGAATCGCTGCTGAATCGCAACAAAATCGACCCATTTCTGAAGCGGATGATGACCGGTGATGAAAAGTGGGTCACTTACGACAACGTCAAGCGAAAACGGTCGTGGTCGAATCGCGGTGAGCCGGCGCAAACGGTGGCCAAGCCAGGATTGACGGTCAGGAAGATTTTCCTGTGTGTTTGGTGGGATTGGCAGGGAATCATCTACTATGAGCTGCTCCCCTACGGCCAAACTCTTAATTCGGACCTGTACTGTCAACAATTGGACCGTCTAAAGGAAACAATCGGCCAGCTTTGGCCAACAGGAGAGGAATTGTGTTCCATCAGGACAACGCCAGGCCACACACATCGATAGTGACTCGCCAGAAGCTCCGGGAGCTTGGTTGGGAGGTTCTTATGCATCCACCTTATAGTCCGGATCTGGCACCAAGTGATCACCACCTGTTCCTGTCTATGGCGAATGATTTTGCTGGTGAAAAATTCGCCTCAAGAGAAGCTTGTGAAAATCGACTATCCCAGTTTTTTGCCAATAGGGACGAGGGTTTCTATGAGAAAGGCAAAATGAAATTATCTTCAAAGTGGCAACAAGTTATCGAGCAAAACGGTGCCTATTAGACCTAAATCGGATCATTCTAACTATGCTAAATAAAGCCTTCAATTTCATGCAAAAATAATGGATTTCTTTTTACTACACCTTATATATACAGTGGGTAAAAAAAGTATTTGCACATCACGTGTTTTTCAAATTATCCTGCGAAATAAAATAAAATACTTTAGCATTATTTTTCGAAGAAAAACATAATGTTCGAAAAAAAATAAAACGTAGGATAATTTGAAAAACAGGCGTTCTGCAAATACTTTTTTACCCACTGTATATATATATATAAGGCAAAGTCCTGACTGACTGACTGACTCATCATCGCCCAGCATAATCCGCTAAATGTATTTGATTTTATTATGTAATGTAATGTAAATGATTTTATTATATAAGCACCATTTAAGGTAGTAGTCTCGCTAATGCGTTTTTCTAAAGTTTTTAAAAATTTATTTTGACGACTCATTCAGGTCACTATTAAATGATTACCTGCAAAATTTCAAAAGGATTCACCGTTCTGTTTTCGAGATATCGGCAATGAAAGATTTTATGGTTGTACACGCGTTCTTATGGGGAGCAGTGGAAAATTTCACATTTCGCGCAAAAACTTCTAAATTTTTCTACTGATTTTTTTTATTATTCTCAATTACAGAGGAACATATGACGAAATGGGTAAAAAAAATCATGAATTTTGACCATCTAGTGTCAGAAATATAGCGTTTTAAATTAAGCAATGTCTAGGGACGCTAACGCCACGAAGCAACTGGAACGGACTAGAACTAGATTACAGTAGTTTGCGCATATCCGCATACGCAGAGTATCTACGTATTAGTAGCCGGAATGGATAGTCTCATACAAAAGTGAGAGTTAGGTAAGCATTATATTAAGCGTTTTAATCATTACTTTATAAGTTTTTACATCCCGATAAGATGTACAACCTACATTATAAGGGCATTTCGCAATATTACGAAGCTTTCATCGATTGAGCGGAGAATAAACTTTTCAACGTGACTATGGAAAGACTGCTACCTTAAGATGCAATTTTTCGAAAGTCAACCCCTAAGGGGAGAAAGGGAGTGGCAAAGTTTGTATGAAAAAAAAATCGGGTCAAATTTACTTGAAACTTTCTATAACTGCTCCTAGACACAACTAATGAAATTGCAGCGCTTTTGGCAATTCAATCCTTAAGGGGAGAAGGGGGTAACAAAGTTGGTATGGTAAAAAAAATAGTTCTGTGACTTACCGACTGACTGACATGTAGAACAACTCACAGTTGAAACCGCTGAAGTTAGAAACATGCAATTTGGAAGATATGTTCCTCACAAGGTGAAGAGGTGCATTAAGAGAGGATTTTTTGAAAGTCAACTCTAAGGGGGTGAAATGGGGTGTGAAAGTTTTTATGGAAAATTGTCTTCCTTGCGTATAAAGATTTGAAACTTGGACGATATGTTTCTTAGACGGTGTAGAGGTCCACTAAGAAAGGATTTTTCGAAAATCCACTCTTAAGGGGGTGAAATGGGGTGTAAAGGTTTATATAGAAAATTGTATCCCTTGCGTGTATGTACTTGAAACTCGGTATAAATATTCTTCAAAAGAAATAATAAAACAACCCCTAATAAGGGATGTTAATGATGTTTCTATGGACCAAATTCCACGCGGGCGCAAGCTAGTATATATATATATATATGTATATATAATATTAAACGCCCGCTCGCGCGCGCGCGCGCGCGCGCACACACACACACACACACACACACACACACACACACACACACACACACACACACAGTGAAACCTCGTTTATACGTTTTGCCCCAGGAAATTCTGCCTATAAAGAATGTAATAAAACTTCATTTCTACGTTTTTCACTTATATATTTTTCGCGCTTATACGTTATTAATTTTGTTCCCCAGCGTCCGTGTCGAGGTCCGTTTCTTCTCAGTTATGGGTTAATCAGTATTCTGTGACACAAAAAAATAGACAAGTATAAAACAATTTTTACAACCGGTACCTTGATTTTTTCCACTGAAAACTGTAGGATCGTACTATTTATGCATGTACATAACTGTTAACTGTTAACTGTGATTAAATACACTACCGGCGAAAAGTTTCCGGACAAAAAATCAAAAAAGTTCCGCAACGTTTTTTTATGCCATTTCGCCGATAGTTTACATAAATGAATTTAATTAACAGCATTTTGAAGAGGAGGAATTCACCTTTATTCCGCTGTTTTGAAAAATTTTTACTATTTTTTTTACGACTAGTACCTCTTTCGCAAACGACCTTTTTTCGCCTTTTTTTGTTCTTTTTCTAGTGGACCCCGTATACAGACAACATTTTTTAAATGCATTTATTTGACCGGAATCATAAAGGGAAGCCCAAGCTTCAATGTTGTTTTTTTTTAAAGCTTCGTACGATTTTTTTTTCTAAAGTTATTTCGATTTTTTTGAAAAAAAAAAGACAATTTGAAAAATAAGGTGTAACGCGAAAACGACAAGGATTTAAGGAAAACCTAAAAATAGTAAAAAGTTGAATCGGTTTTCGTTGAGTTCGCGAGAATTTGTTCAGATTTTTTATCGCATTTTTTTTTATCTATTTTCGGTAAAAAATCAGATGATTTAATTACCGTAACACGAGAAAAAAGGTCGAAAAAAACCCTAAATACTTCTATTGCGTTGAAAATGGAAAAATAAAAAATTTTCCTCTCTTGAAATTTTACCACAAACCCTTAGTTTTCGAGTCGTAAAAAAAAAGTAAAAAAAATTCGAAAAAAAACGCCATAAAGGTGAATTCCTCCCCTACAAAATGCCGTTTACTAAATTCATTTATGTCAACTATCGGCGAAATGGCATAAAAAATTGTTCCGGAACTTTTGTGAATTTTTGTCCGGAAAACTTTCGCCGGTAGTGTATCTCTTATTAATACAAACGTGTCTGTTATTTGCTAATCTAAAACACGTCAAAGCTCTGATGTTACAAACTAGCATTTAATAAAAACTCTAAACAAAAATGACAAAATTTGCCTTGGCTCTCATCACTTCATTACTATCGATCAAACTTACGATTGGAAAACTAAACATAAGCATAATAGATACTGCTACTAAAAAAAACATCGCGAATTGTGCACCAATCGCTATGTTAAAATGCTAAAGAGTTTCGGACACATATTTCACTTCTACGTTATTCTCATTCGTACGTCATACTTGCTGTGGCCCTTCAAAAACGTATAACCGAAGTTTCACTGTATATAGATATATAAATATAGGCATTTTTTATGATGCTGAAGTTTGCATCGTTGGAATGCAACAAAAATTCCTCTTAATGTTTTTATTTCTTCATTTTTATTGCAATCTAAACTTTCTTTTTCCAGTTTTTGTTTATAAATTTTTAATAAGGTTTCTCAAAAATGTTTCGGTGACTTGCGTAGCCTGAATGCGCTAAAAATAATACATTTTCGTTGCGTTCCAAAGATGCAAACTTTAAGCTCATCATTAATTTGTCTTTCCATCTCTCCTATTCCACGTGATTCTCCACGCGCTAGCGATTTAAATGTGCCTCACATGCGCGAGTATAACAGCCCGCGTGAACCCTCGGGCCATATCCTTATTATCCTTATTAATATCATTATTATTGCTGTGATTATCAGCAATGCATGAAGTAATTGGGAGTACAAATAAGTCTCCGCCGTTTGACAAAAGATGGCCCCACCAGAAGGTTATGGTTGAAATTGTCAGATGTAAAACGTCATATCGTAAAGTTGGACATCTGGCAAGACCATAACCTTGAAACATTAGCGATTTTGTATCAGCATCGCATAATTTTTTTCATGCGAAAATTTCGAGTTTTGAGCCAAACAAGCGTCATTTGCGGGAACTATTGATTTACTTCTTTAATTTGAAGAAATCTGCAGCTGAGGCGCATCGATTGCTTGTAGAAGCATATGGTGAGGCTGCTTTAAGTGAGAGAAGTTGTCATGAGTTTGACGTCGAAGACAAAGAACGTAGCGGAAGGCCGAAAGTATACGAAGACGCGGAATTGGAAGCATTATTGGAGAGAGATTCATGCCAAACGCAAGAAGAACTTGCACCTACATTAGGAGTGACCCAACAAGCAATTTCACATCGTTTAAAATCGTTGAGAATGATTCAAAAGCAAGGAAATTGGGTTCCATATGAACTGAAGCCCAGAAACGTTGAACGCCGATTTTGCACATGTGAAATGCTGCTTGCCAGACATAAGCGAAAGGGTTTTTTTTGCATCGTATAGTCACTGGTGATGAAAAATGGATCCACTATGATAACCCAAAGAAGAGGAAATCATGGGGACCACCTGGCCATGCTTCTACATCGACAGCCAAGCCGAATATTCATGGAAAAAATCTCATGTTGTGTATTTCGTGGGATCAGCTTGGTGTCGTGTATTATGAGTTGCTCAAACCGAACGAAACCATTACTGGGGCTCTCTACCGAACACAATTGATGAGATTGAGCCGAGCACTCAAGGAAAAACGCGCCCACTACTACTCCAGACACGACAAAATTATTCTCCTGCATGATAATGCTCGTCCACATGTTGCGGCGCCGGTCAATACCTACTTGGAAACCCTCAATTGGGAAGTTTTACCCCACCCCCCGTATTCACCAGACATTGCTCCTTCTGACTATCATTTATTTCGATCGATGAAGTACGGCCTGTCTTAGCGGCACTTCACATCATATGAAGATACCAAAAATTCGGTCGATTTGTGGATAGCCTCAAAAGATGAAGCGTTCTTCCGACGCGGTATCCATATGCTGCCAGAAAGATGGCAAAAAGTAGTGGCTAGCGATGAACAATACTTTGAATAAAACATAAAGTACCGTTCTTTCACAATAAATGCCCAATTTTTTATTTAAAAAACGGCGGAGACTTCTTTGTACTCACAATACTATAAGGTTCTATTAGCCCTGTTACGCCTTTACAGAATTCCATAATGATTTGACAATTTTAGGAAGCGGCTAAATCTCTGTCTCTGTCTCTCTGTCTCTCTCTCTCTCTCTCTCCCTCTCTCTCTCTCTCTCTCTCTCTCTCTCTCTCTCTCTCTCTCTCTCTCTCTCTCTCGCTCCCGCTCTCACTCTTTCTTTCTCGCTCACTCTTTGCCGGATGTTATTTTCACGATCAGATACTTATACGACGGTGATCGAGGGATTGCGTGTGAAAGAGAAAGGTTCTATTAGCCCTGCTACGCCTTTACAGAATTCCATAATGATTTGACAATTTTAAGAAGCGGCTAAAAATGTCTCTCTCTCTCTCTCCCTCTCTCTCTCTCTCTCTCCCTCTCTCTCTCTCTCTGTCCCTCCCGCTCTCTCTCTCTCTCTCTCTATCTCTCTCTCTCTCTCTCTCTCTCTCACTCTTTCTTTCTCGCTCACTCTTTGCCGGATGTTATTTTCACGATCAGATACTTATACGACGGTGATCGAGGGATTGCGTGTGAAAGAGAAAAAAAACATTGATAACTGAGTAAGATCGCATGTACGACGATGGAGAGATCCGCGCGCAAGACTCGCGTATGCGCTCCGCACTCGCGATTCGAATCGTTTAGCATTCAATACAACGTCAAGTCCGCATAGGTTAATAGGATCGTTCTTATATAATTATCCTCGGCCCATTGACGTCACTGACTCCTCACTTGAAGTTTTTTTCTTATTCTTTCGATCATATTTTTTATTTCACGTCTCAAACATCGATACGTGTGTCTTTTACAGCAACAATATCCGTATAAAAAAGTCTGTCCGACAACGAGCCTTACTCTTCGTCCGTGTCCGTTGTTGACTTTATTCACGCTGTGACTTACTATGTCAGATCGAAGGAGATTACAAGCGAGGCTTGTGCAGATTCGTCTCTTTTTTACTTCTTTCGGGCGTTTAATGTCTATCAAAGAGATCTTGATTTTTTTTATTTCCCTCAAGCGTTTGTGGACATTTGAAAAGGCCTGGGTTATCACGCCGCACGCTTCAATCCACATTGTTCCTTTATTTTATTTCGTTGCACTCTTAGATTTTTCGAGTCGTTTTGGCAATAATAGCGATCCCACCGATCCCACCACGCGGTTCGCGCACTTTCAATAAACAAAATTCCGATCGAACACAGTAAAAGTGGCAAAAACAAAATATTAATTTCCAAATGCTCCAAATGTCGAAATCCGAAATGTGTGTGCCTTGCGGGCGTCGCGCCGGCACAGAAGAATATCCTTACGTGATAAGGAGCGCTATGTAAAGGTCAGAGGTAGAGTTAATAAATCCTGACAAAACGCATAGCATTTTAATGCATAGGAGTAGTGCGGCGTGTTTACTCCCCCCCCCCCCCCCCTTCTCCTGGGATGGACTAATGCCATCGACAAAGAGTACTCGGCGACTGCGATGCTTTTGAAAGTTTTATTTTAATTACTTGGCGTTAATAAAGCACAGTTGCATCTCTTGATACCCAGAAATGTTTATGGGCCACGTTCTGTATGTGGAATGGTATGTATATTGTACGCAATCACGTTTCAATATACAGGGTGGGCCGAAAAGTGACGTCCGAAAGGAAAACCTAGATCTCTCGTACCAATACCGAATCACCCCCATATATGTTCTACAACCTTTTTTACTTTTTAAGAAAAAAGCATTTTTTTCGATTTTTCCTTTAGCACAGGTTTTCAATTTCATTAAGACTAGTGTATTGCTTTTTTTGATAGGAACTTTACTGACTGAGCCACTCAAACCTATTTTTTTTAACTCTTAAGGCATCCGTCTCCATCTATTGCACATATTGGGTGAAGTAAAAAGTTCTGGGCGTTTTCCGCTAGATGTCTTTAGTGAGCCGTATCTCACGATGTATACATCGCATCGGGTCATTCTACACGGCGATTTAAAGGTGACATTACGCTTCAAAAAAAGTTCTTTGACAGTTTTGTGTTAGGTGAAGCCAGTTGTGTGTTACAGCGTTCCAAAATGGAGGTAAAAAAAAGAGAAAATTCGATACATTCTTCAGTACCACTACGACCAAGGTCAAAAGGCGGAGCAGGTGGCCAAAAAAATTTGTGCTGTTTATGGAGCCAATACAGTATCGAATGCAACAGTAAAGCGGTGGTTCCAACGATTCCGTTCTGGTAATATGGACGTCGAAAATGAGGCACGCTCTGGTAGACCAATCGTCGAAAATGTCGATAAAATCATGAAAATCGTCGATTCGGACCGGAATGTGAGCACTTATTCCATTGCCCAGGAACTGAAGATTAGCCAGAAAACTGTTTGGAACCATTTGCATAAGGCTGGTCTCGAGAAGAAGCTCGATGTATGGGTGCCACACGAATTGACGCAAAAGAACCTTTTGGACCGAATTGATGCCTACTATTCTTTGCTGAAACGTAACGAAATCGACCCATTTTTTAAGCGGATGGTGACTGGCGATGAAAAATGGGTCACATACGAGAACAACAGCCGAAAAAGATTGTGGTCCAATGGCGGTGAGCCGGCCCAAACGATCGCCAAGCCCGGATTAACGGCCAAGAAGGTTTTGCTGTGTGCTTGGTGGGATTGGAAGGGAATCATCCACTATGAGCTGCTCCCAGCGGGCCAAACACTCAATTCGGACCTCTACTGTCAACAACTGACCAGATTGAAGCAGGCGATCGATCAGAAGCGGCCAGAATTGGCCAATAGGAAGGGTGTTGTGTTCCATTAAGACAACGCCAGGCCGCACACATCTTTAACGATGCGCCAGAAGCTCCGAGAGCTTGGATGGGAGGTTCTATTGCACCCACCGTATAGTCCGGACCTGGCACCAAGCGATTATCACCTTTTCAAGCATTTGCAAAATTTTCTTGTTGGTACAAAACTGGCCTCAAGAGAGGCTTGTGAAAATGAGCTGGTCAAGTTTTTTACCAATAGGGACGAAGACTTCTTCAGTCGCGGAATTATGAAATGGCCTTCCAAAGGACAAAAGTTATCGAACAAAACGGCGTATATTTGATCTAAATCGGATAATCCTAATTATGTTAATTTCATCGTCGAAATAAGGCGAAAAAACGATCAGAACTTTTTACTTCATCTAATAGTATCAAGAATTTTTTTTTCATAATAAAATTTATCTCCATATTTTAATCTTTTTATACATAAAAATAGAAGTTTCAAAGTACAAGAAATTTTTTTTAAACGTTCATTTCTCTCAATTTATCTTGGTGATCTGGCTGTTAACCCTGCTTTCACCTTGTCGACACGAAATCTTAACTTTGGAGCATCTGAAAACCAAAAGTCGAGTATTTTATTATAAAGCGGAGTTGTAGTTATGACCCCTACTAAAAACTTTCACCCCCGATAAAAAGAAAACATATTGGTGCACTTATGATTTTTTTCGACTGTTTTTTACAACTTAAATTGTTTAAAAATAAAATTAAATATCAATGAATATTTATACCGTTTTTAAGGGTCCTAGAGATACATGCATAGAATAATCCCTGTAAATTTGAGCCTAATCGGTGCAATAGTATTTCCAAAATCATGTCGACAAGGTCGAAATACGTTGTTTTGAGAAAAACACGTTGAAAGTTTCTCTTGTAAAAATGTACATAAAACTTTTTTTAAAAGCCTCTTACCCTCAATCAGCGATGCCTGGTCCATACATTATTCCTTCAGCTTCTTCAAAAGTTTCACTTTCTTGGGATTTTTGGTTTCGGACCTCTGTTCTGCAAACTTTGGCCGCTCGACACGGCGGTTGCACGCTGAGCGCGCAGAGACGCTTCTATTGTATCACTCTTTTTAGCCCCTTATCGGTCACTCCGACCTAAATAACGTTCTCTACCGTATTTCCACAGGCATGTAGTATACGAAACTGATGTTTTTAGAAAATCGAGAATTTCCGAAAACAGACTGATCCCTTAACCCTTTAGCTGCCATCGTAGCAAATTTGCTACGTTCACTTTGACCCCGTCGGTAAAAGCGTAAGAACGATATAGCGGACAGACTACTTCACAGTTCCAACAATCTATGCTAGATAATGCTACAAATGCCGGGATAGCTTGAAATTCAAACGTAAACATATGAATTATGTTAATATGGCAACAATAATGTCGTGAACATTTACGACGCTTGCATCTATTGTCCGTTTTTTGTCCATAAAAGTAAGTAAATGGACATTCTTGAAATATTTTTTGATAGAATTGTGTAAAGGAAGCTTGACTGGATAAACTAGGCTTTGAAGATTTTTGATTGAATTAGAATAATAGTTCGAACCGAGAGTGTGAAAATGTTAGTAGCAAATTTGCTACACTGGCCATTCGGGTATATAAAATGCCAAATTTTTGGGTTCACGTTTTTATTTTTTATATTTTATTTTTTAATCTTTTTTTGTTAGGCCAAAATGGAAACGAGAAATAAAAAAAATAAGTTAGGGCCCATCGTACCACCAAATCCGAATATTTCGGATATCTCCGATTCCAACGACGACGATGAACAAGATCACGACTACAATCCAAGAGGTATTCTCGCAGTACCAATCTCGGGCAGTACAATATACTGGATTCATCCAGAAAAAAAACCCTCTTACGGGGTAGTAAGGAGTCCAAAAGGAAACTACAAATCAAGTGCCCGAATACAACAAAAATATGGGTGGCGTGGACGAAAATAATTGTCTAGTTTCCTTGTACCGATCTCGGTGCAAAAGTAGGAGCTTTTATATACCCATCTTCTATTATCTTATCGACATGTGCATTGTTAATGCAAGGCTTCTATACCGAAGAGAAACGAGCAAAAACGCAAGGACCATGAGTCTAAAAGAATTCCGATATTCGATCGCGAACGGATTGATGAAGTGCGGTAAACAGAAACGTGATCGTCCTCTAAGTCGTGAAACGTTGATCACAAAAATCAAATTACATTCACAATTACAAATGGTTTTTACGATTTCCACGGAAACTAGTGGTTCTGTAAGATTATTCTAGACATACTATTGTAATTCAACAAGATAAATAAACGTTCACTTTAGATTTTTCAAAGATCTGCAATATGTCATAATTTATATCCCCGAACCGCCAATGTAGGAAATTTGCTACAGTCCGAAAATACTACTTTCCAGGCCCTTATTGACAAAATTATGGTTGGACATTCATACTCAACCCTTTTTTAGCCATACTACCAGAGGAAATGATTTTGAGCCATCCAGAAATAGGCGTGGCCGTTAAAGTGTTAATCAAGATCTAAGGTATTTACGTTAGTATCCAGTTGGTAATTCATTTGTTGCGTAACAGTGCACTTAATACCGATAACACAAGTAAAAAAAAATCGCGAGCACAGTACACACATACAAAAGAGAAAAATGGAAAAAATGCTTTTTGATCGATCACTAAAAAAAATCGTCAAACATACCAAGGAGTGATTCGGATAGGTATTGATACGAGGCATGAATATTCTTTTTGGATGTCACTTTTCGGGCCACCCTGTATATATACACATATATATGCATATATGTAACTTATTTAAGTATTCATGCGATATTCCCAGCGGGCTCGAGCCACCTGGGTGGCGATTGGGAGCTCGCGCCATCTCGTGTGTGCATTAAATTATCCCGGTGTTGATCCTCCTCGAAGGTTCGTTACTTTTGCACGCGCTCCACAAGGCACACACACACACACACACACACACACACACACACACACATATATATATATATATAATACCGATCGAAGAAGAACGGCAGAATGCACGGAGAAAGAGATAAAGAGTGAGAGAGGTGGAGAGTGATTGCATTCGAGCCACGGACCACCAAGAGCTTGTACGTCCTTATACCGCTCTCCGGATTTTCAACAACTCTTACACCTTCATTTCCTGGACATGATTCAAAAGTTGCCTCTGTGAACGAAGTCTTGCGAATATGGAAACATAAAACACTGATAGACCTCTTTCCATTGCGATCAGCGAGGATATTAAACGAACGAAGAATGAAAAACGAGCCAGAAAGGAAAAAAGAAAAGAAATGAATTGGAACGCGCAGTGAACTTTTTTTAAGGTGGAAAACGTTTTTAAATGGATTTCTAGGCATGTAAAATCATTGGAAGACGTTTTGGGATCTTCATTAGAAGAAATTAGTGGAAGAGAAAAGGAAACTTTTAGACTCGTTATCCAATATTCACTTTAAGATCCATTATCCAAAACAAAAATATTAGGTGTATGACTTAATTTTTACAGATTTTTTCTTCGAGCTTAAAATTATATTTAAAATAGAAATATTTTCACGGTCTTTTGTGGTTTTGAATGGATCGGACGCAAGGTTTCAGAACACCGAACGACAAAGTCTACGTGAGTTACATAACCTCTCAAAATAGCAGCGTTTACGGTGGCAACTGATAAACAGCATACTTGGTACTGCATTTTATATGAATTCCAACAAGGAAAAAATACTTCTAAAGCACGGGAATCAATTTGTAGAGTTCTTAGTGCCGACGTTGTGCCTTATGAAACGTGTAATTATTGGTACAAACGTTTTAGAAGTGGTGATTTCGATCTTAGTGACCAGCCGCGCCCTGGACAGCCTCGAAAGTTTGAAGATGCGGAATTGCAAGCTCTACTGAATGAAGACTCAATGCAAACGCCACAAGAGCTTGCAGCTCAGTTGGGAGTCACCCAAACAGCTATTTCCAAGCGTTTGCACCAAATGGGAAAAATTCAAAAACTTGGAAGGTGGGTCCTACATGTGTTGACCTAACACAACCTAGGTCAACGTATGAACACGCGCCTTTTACTGCTTGTCCGGCAACAAAAAAAGGACTTCTTGTGGAAAATTGTGACGGATGATGAAAAGTATATTTTTTACGATAATCCCAAACGTAAAAAGTCATGAGTAGATCCCGGGCAACCCAGTACATCGACGCCGAAACAGAACATCCACTTAAAGAAGGTTCTCCTGTGTATCTGGTGGGACATGAAGAGTGTGCTTTATTACGAACTGCTGGAAACTGGTCAGACCGTGACTGCGGAACGCTACAGCCGACAATTGAACAAACTGAGCGAAGAGCTTGATCAGAAAAGGCTATTTACTGGGCAAGGAAGCAGGCAAGTCATACTGCTGCATGACAACGCTCGACCTCACGTTGCTCGCGCGACTCAGAAGACCCTCTTGAACTTGGGATGGGAAGTTCTCCTGCACGCGGCATATTCACCAGACTTGGCCCCATCCGACTACCATTTGTTCCGGTCAATGCAGCACGGCCTTAGTGGATAAACAGTTCAAAACAGTTAATAATACAGAGAATGAAATTAATGTATAAGAGAGAAGTTTTGTTGCAGCGATGCAAACTTTAGCATGGTAATTAATTACGCGTGTGTGAAGAGCACCACTTCGTAAACGAGGGCCTCAACGGACATTATAGCTATGAATAATGAGAGCGAGAAAGAGAGAGAGAGAGAGAGAAAGCCCGGGAAGTCTCGGCATGAACGTCAAAGATGTCCCATATATATAAAACATATGGCGGGAAGAATAGAGAAATGCACAATAATAGCAAAGTACAGTCACGATGACTAATGATCTCGCGCGAGCTATTTATCGTCGAGTGCGAGTGACCAATACATATGTAGAAACTTTCGTGGTATATAATGTCGCGAGATGCGGAACAAATGACAAAACGAAATATCCATTAAAGCAGCACGCGTATCGCATTTGCACGTGCGTATATCGAGATCCTTGAAGTCGTTCATAATCCAAATAGGGTGATACGGTTTTTTAAATCTATTCGTTCGATTCACTTCAAGTTCGAACAGATCATCGTTTATCACATTTTCTGTCATATGACCGGATGACATTTCAATATGTTTATTTATTTGTCAATAACGAGTGATTAAAGCTTTGTCGAAAATCGAACGTTTTTTTTCGCAGCTTGCCATTTTCGTAATCTTCGTAAATGAAACTTTCGTAATCGAAAGTTTTATTGCTATAATGAAAGTACATTTTTCTATTTTTCATTTCGGATCATTCTAGTTGCCGGAACAACTTACACCGATTGGTCGTGCAACAACGGCGGTACTTTGTCCAAATAATAATCACTTCATTGCTTATCAATATTTGCCAATTAAAAAAGAAATTCAAACTCACCAAGACTACGTATTGAGGGGTAACACCACTGTAGAATTTTCAAAAAATTGATTTTTATTTATTGGCTTAAGAGATGCTTTGAACCATCTAGAATAAGGGAAAATAAATTTGGTACCTGTAAAAAAAGGCCGGCACACGGGCCAGCCACTACCCGATGGCAGTGGCTGGCAACAAGAAGTGATGACAATTTTTTTTTACCATTTATTTTTAGCCTTAAACTTGTTCTGAGTTACAATGAGTGACTAAATCGTTGCTTGGGAGGCTACACGCAAACAGCATCATAAGTTTCAATGCTACTGTTTGGAGCTTGGCTCCAAAGACCCACTCAAGTGGCAGAAAAGTATTAAATGTAGCATCTGATATTGCTGTGTGCAGTATTAACGACGATTTGACTAATATCCTACGAATTATGAAAGTCTTGGAGATTAATATTGGCCTCCAAGCTTACAATTTTTGTTTTGAAACTGATGCTAGATGGATAAACCACGCTGAGCTGTCTTTGACAGATGCGGCAAAAGAAGCACGCACCAGCATAAAATCAACCAGGAAAAAAATGAGGATGAATATTTTAACAGAGCATGGTCCTGGGATAGCTGATCATTGGTATAAAATTTTTAACAGCTAAATTTTTCATTTTTTCACTTCTGTAACACATCTCAAAACTTTAAACGCGTTTTTCTCGGAACACAATTTTTCAAAACGGCACGCAGCATAACTCCCACAATTTTCATTCTATTCACTCTAAATTTTGAACACATGTGTAAAATAACATTCTGAAGAGAAATACTTACGGAATTTACCAGGAGTTAATTATAACATTATTTATTAACATATGATTGTCATTTTTTTCTGTCGAAAATTGAATTTTTACTTTAAATGCTTGCCAATTACACAAAAATTAATATTTTCAAAATCCCCTACGTATTTCTCTAGCTATACTCATGTGAATAAATAGAAATGTTTAAATTTATTTGTAGATTCAAATTTGCGTCGGTTATACTGCGGGCCACAGATCGTCTCAGATTCAACATGCCTCGCGAAAATGGCTCCAGCGTCACCATTTTGTATATTTTTTTAATAGAATTTTTTTTGTTCACGTAAAGATATGTCTCATAAAACGTTTGGAGACTATTATTCTCTTACTTGTCTTATCACCGTAAATAAAAACGCGAAAAATTGCTTGTTTTTAGACGTTTACAGTGGCGTTACCCCTTAAGTAGCTTCCGCGAGCGGCTTTGCCCGTGTGGAATTTGGCCCATAGAAACTTTATTAAAAGTTGCATCCCTTATTAGTGGTCGTTTTAAAAAATCCTAAAATATGCGTTTTATTATTTGTTTTGAAGAATATTTATACCAAGTTTCAAGTTGATACACGCAAGGACTACAACGTTCCATACAAACTTTTACATCTCACTTCATCCTCTTAGGGGTTGACTTTCGAAATATCCTTTCTAAGTTCAACCCTACGCCCTTTAAGGAACATATCTTCCGAATTTTATCGAGATTAAAGCAGGAAAATCGTTTTTTCCTTGCAAACTTCAGCACTCCGTTGCACCCCTAATTAGGGGTTGTTGTGAAAAATCCTAAAAAATACGTTTTCTTATTCGTTTTGGAGAATATATATACCAAGTTTCAATTTGATACACACAAGGACTACAATTTTCCTTACAAACTTTTACATCTGATTTCACCGTCTAAGAGTTGACTTTCGGACTATCCTCTCTTAATGCACCTCTACACCTTGTGAGAAACATATCTTCCAAATTTCATGTTTCTATCTTCAGCGGCTGTGCGTTGTCTATATGTCAGTCAGTAACAGAACTGTTTTATTTTTTACCATACAAACTTTGCTACCCCCTTTTCCCCTTGAGGCTTGAGTTTCCAAAAACGCTAAAATTTGATTAATTGTTTCTAGGAGCAGTTATACAAAATTTCAAGTAAATTTGACCCGATTTTTTAAAATTTTCCATGAAAACTTTACTACCCCCTTTCTCCCCTTAGGGATTGAGTTTCTCAAAACGCCGAAACTACGTGTTTTATTAATTGTGTCAAGAAGCACGGATACCAAATTTCAAGTAAATCCGACCAGATTTTTTTAAATTTCCATACAAACTTTGCTACCCCGTTTCTTCCCTTAAAGGTTGAATTTCGAAAAAAAAACCTTCGTAAATGGTCTCTAAATAATAAAATCAACATGCCCTTCAAATTTCACGTTTCTACATTTAGCGGCTTAGGCTGGACAATGATAAGTCAGTCAGTCAGCGAGGATTTTGCCTTTTATATATATAGAAGATAGAAGATAGATTATCGGTAAAATACGGACCTCGTCATCCCACGACACCCTTCAGAAAAAATATTGCAAATCCACCTGTTTTTGGGCCCCAAGCTTCTGCAGACTCGTTAAAAAGAAACCTCGAATTTTCTCAAGCTTCCATTGACATATCTAGATGGAACAGAGTGCAGGGACTTCGTGAAGCTTCCATTCTCATATAGGGAAGGTTCAGTCAAACTCAACTCGAGAAGATAAAATTTCCAAAAATGACGTAACTACAACATATTTCAACCGTACCTACTCAATTATATTCTGCAAAAACGGACGTACAGACAATAATTTTCCAATATTAGTAACATTACTAATATTATCATGATTATTGTTGTACGCTTACTATTAGGTGTACTAATAAGTTCTTAACCTGAGAATAATAACAGCTGTATTGAATGTTTGAACAAAAATATTTAACCTCAGTTCTGGGTGTAATATAATACTCATCTAGTAGACTATTTTTCCGGACCAACAACTTAACATAACCTCAAAATATTCATCATGAGCACAGTAAGCAAAATGAGTTGGAATAACACGCATATTAGGCACTCTATACTTTTGGCGTTTAGATTGAAAAAAAAAATACTTCCGAAGCTAAAGAGATGATTTGTCGGGCATTGGGGGAAGATGCCGTAGCCAACAGTACAGTAAAGAAGTAGTTTCAACGGTGTCGGAGCGGAAATTTCGACTTCGAGTAGGAGGACCAAAAAAAAATCGAAGATGAGGATTTATAGGAGTTGCTAGACGAAAATCTTTGCCAAACGCTATCGGAGGTTGCTTCTACATTAGGAGTTGACCAACAAGACATTTCCCGTCGTTTAAAAAAGCTCAGCAAGATTCAAAAGAAAAAGCGCTGGCTTCCGCACGTGCTTTTGAAAAGCAACAAAGCGAGACGACGCCACACAGCATTGTCTTTGGTGTCTCGCTTCAAAAGAAAAGACTTTTTGCACAAAATAGTGACGGACGATGAGACGTGGGTGCTGTATGACAATCCGAAAAAAAAAAAACGTAAATCGTGTTCTTCAATGGTAAGCCCAATATTCACGGTAGGAAACTCTTTCTGTCCGTATGGTGGGATTTGAATGGTGTTTTGCTCTTGAACTGGCGGTCATATTGTTGCATGACAATGCCAGACCACACACAGCAAAAAGGACCAAAGACGCTTTGGATTCGTTGGGCTGGGTAGTGGTTTGCCACACCCGGCGTATTTACCAGACTTGGTCCCATAGGATTTTCACTTGTTCCGATCGCTTCAACTTCATTTGGCCGATAGCCACTTCGAGACGTTCGTTCAAGTAAAAAAATTTCATTGCCGACTTTATCGACTAAAAACCACCATCTTTTTACCGCAAAGGCATTCGCAATCTGTCTGACCGGTGGGGGACATGTGTAGAAGCAAATATAAATTACGTTTTCGATTAAAATGTACCTTGAATTTAAGTAAATAAATAATGTTCATGGAAAAACACACAGAACCTAGGTACACCTAATAATTATGAATATTATTACTATTCTTCTGTTGTTGTTAGTATGATACATTGCGTTGAAATATAACCCGACTAGAAATTTTGCTACGGGACTGACTAGGGCCGGATCCGGTATCCGCATCCCGTACTAGGGCAATGAACAGGCGGCCGGATCAGGGCTTTATTAGGCGTGTAACGC